>SJYO01032929.1:2418912-2672947 GCA_006410555.1 Capra ibex
ACTGAAGTGTAAGGTTCTTCAGACCGAGATCTAATCACTAGTGTAGTAGTACTAATAGACCCAGCACTTCTAGAAAAAACCTGTCAAGAAGACACATAAGAACGGTGGAGAAGAATTATAGAAGACGAAGACAATCCAGGTATTGTAAAGACAGGAAATAGCTCGGGTAGAAACGTACTTTACAAGGGAACCATGGAGATTAAAAGAACTTCTCTAGAGATCAGAAAGGGTAAGACAACAAAAGGAGATAAAGAAACGTAACTAGCGACTTCTTCCGAAAGAATAGAGAAGAACGATAAGAGACCTTGAGACGTAAGTCTACCAATATAGAAAGGAAAAGAGGAAATGAAAAGCCGAGAGAAGAAAAGTGTCGATAAACATTCCGGAGGGGTCTGTCGGTAAAACGAAAAAACGTAAAGAAAAGGTACCCCTACCAGAACTAGGGACAGAGGACATGTTACAGTGCTTGGAGTAAGGTATCAAGTAGTACGTGAGACAGATAGTCTAGATCCGGGAATTTACATAAAGAGTGAAGGTGACATATTAGTATTCCCTAAACTAAATCCAGTATGGACTTACTAGATCGCCAAAAGGGATAAAAGAAGTTAAATTCAGACTTAGACCATTATTCCTCAAGTACTAGACTCGGTGTCAGTCGAGGACCAGAACAAAAACAACTGACATATCTCGAAGAGGTAGAAACCGACGTTTCTTATATTAGTCAGACTAAAGCCACAACTGGTAGACCACTACAGGTACACATCTCAGAAGAGAACACAACAACCTTCTCTCACAAACGATACTGGTCACGTAAAAGAACCGTTTTGAGATAATCAGAAACGGGACGAAGTAAGGTGTAAGGTTCCGGTTTAAACGGACAATGAGATCCACAAAGAACTGAAACATGAAAACGTAAGGCCAGGGGATATTACTTTTCCTGTAGAAAAAACCCACAATCAAGATTTTCCAGAACATCCAGAAGTATTTTGGCAAGTTGAAGTCAAAGAAGTCGCAATGACCAACCCCGTATCTGAACCTATTGACACTATAACTTACCAAACGGAACCTCTGCTTGTCTCTAGTAAGACAGCAAAAACTCTGACGTAGGTTCATGACGTAAATCCTGAGAAAACAACTGGTACTACCGATGAGGTAAAGAAGACTCCCTAAGGACGGGTGTCATCATCTATATTACCAGTAGACTCAATTTAAGTGGGTAAGGTCAGGTAAAATCAAACGACTAAGGATCTTACTTGTCATATTAACATTAGAATGATTAGTATTTGAGGTATCATGAGAAGAAAATTCAATTTCATTGACTATCAAATTAAGTACAACATAATAAACCGGTCATATATATATCGTAGACTTCCTACTTCTTTCTAAACTTGAGCCCAGAAATACTAAAGTTTCACTATTACGAAAGACAATATCGTTCGACTAAACAGAATTTTATACACGAAGAAAGTGACGAAGGTTACTATTTGATCCCCTTTCCTAACAGAAAAGTCAAAGATCCTCATCCCTCGGAGTGCAAACTCCTCGTTCGTCGCTCGAGGACTGTCGTCAAACCCCATCCGAGTCTCACCCCCGTAATATTCACCTCCCAGTTCAGGTAACACCACAACAGACGAAGTCTCCATTGTCCCTCCACCGATGTTCCTTACCTCTTCAACCTTTTTAAGAACTAAACTTTAAGGAAGACTTTATCCCTTTATCTTATGTCGAAACGTCAATGTTAAGACTGTGGTTAAGGTTACACACCTAAGAAAGGGGTGTGGTTCGATAAGAGACTGTGGTCGTCCTACAGGACGTTAAGTTGAGTTAAGACTGTGTTAAGTTGAGTTAAGACTGTGACAGACGAACCTAAGGTGTCCAACTCTCGAGTCAGGGTATTTTGATAGGAGTAAAGTCTACGGTTAGCGTTCAGGTCCAACACTGGACACGAAGAGTGACTGACTGACATTTAGACTCCAAGGATATTAAGGGAGGGACCCAAGTCAATTAACGGTCCCGTCGAGTGTCTTGAATCCTTTGGTCAAATAAGTGATCTAATAACCAAATAATATTTTCCTACATTGACTCCTTGTCCGTCTACCTTCTCTACGTTTTCTGTCACTTATGTCCTTCCTTACACCCAGGAGATCTCCCGCGGTGAGAGGGACATGGAGATGCACAAGTGGTTGGATCTTCGCGAGACTTGAAACAGGAAAAACTAAAAACTATCGAGTCAACTATTTCTTAGGTGGCCGTTACGTCCTCTGGGGCCAAGTTAATGACCCAGTCCTTCTAGGCGACCTCCCCCCTATCCGATGGGTGAGGTCATAATAACCCGAAGGGAACACCGAGTCGACCATTTCTCAGACGGACGGTACGCCCTCTGGACCCAAACTAGGGACCCAACCCTTCTAGGGGACCTCTTCCCTTTCCGATAAGACCACACCTCTTAAGGTCCTGACATACATATCAGGTACTCCAACGTTATTTAGTCTGTGCTGACTCCCTGAAAACGAACGAAAGAAAGTTATATATCCATACTAACTGGTGACCTCAAACTAAGTTGGACGTCAGGAAGAGGAGGACAAACCCTACATTCTAGGACGTACGGTGTATCGTACCTGGGGGGGTTCTTTTCCGTAGAAATAACGAGAATAGTGACTCCTTTTAAAGTGCCCAAAAATCCTTGGGACACGGTCTTTGTCCCTACTTCTGATTTATATACGAAAAATATTTAGTGTCATAGTGTCGTTTTCACATAAGGTCATTTGTCGACAGAAGATCGGTCAACTGTCAAGAGAGAGAGAAATATAGAGGAAAAATTTCGAGGAAATGACTCGTGAATGACATACGGTTTTTAACTCGAGTCACAAAATGTCTGATAAATAAAAATACAAACGTCATTAGGATACTTCACCAATATTGATCGAGGAACGTGTAGAACCTTTTCAATTAAATTTCTGATTAGACAAGTATATGAAATTTTATGACTTTCATATCCATCACAATATCTGACTCACAAATACAGGGGGGTCTAAGTATGTAACTTTGGGACCGGGGGGTTACACTACCATAAACCTCTACCTCGGAAACCCTCCATTAATCCAAATCTACTCCAGTACTCTCCTCCCGGAAGTGTTATCCTAATCATGGAAATATTCTCCTCTCCTTCTGTGGTCTCAAGAGAGAGACGGTACCCTCACTAGAACCCACCGGAACCGGACGTTGTCGAACATAGTCCCGAAACCAAAGGTCGGTCTCTAACTCCGGTCCAGTACCACCATTTTCATGGTCTAGGATCGGTAATCCGTCACCAGTCACTGTTCCCGGGACCGGGAAGCTGAAACGTCTTTTCTAAAAGGTATTTCTGTCTTTCATCACTTCGTTCACTTCATAAATAATTCTCCTTTTTCTCATGTCATACACACCTATCTGTGTACCCGTCTGAGTCTCCCTGTGAGGGACTGAACGACTCAACGTGGGAGTCAAATTTCATGAAAATACCTCGTAAAGAAGGCCAAAGGAAAACCGGTTAGTAAAACTAAAACGGACCAAACGTCAGGTATAAACCATATAGAACCCTAAGAGGGTACACACACGTGCGTAGGGAACTGTTATAAGGAGAAACTGGTGGTTCCTTGGAAAGACGTGTACACATCAGGCTCTCCAGAAGACTGAAACTCTTACTCTTTATGTACTAGACCCGTCCCGGGTCGGAAGAGGGAATTAACAGGACGAGAAGAACAAGACCTCAAAACCAGATATCCTTTACTTAAAGGTCAACGAAATAGGACCACCACCCCCCACTCCACCCCATAAAGAGAGGACGGAGTCTTCCTGTGTCGTTCTCCCGATGGTAATCGTTCGGTCCTTCTCTCTCGGGAGTGATCTTGAGTCGGTCTGACCGTGGGACTAGGTGTATGAAAGTCGGAGGTCTTGAGACTCTTTCTTTAGAGACAACAAATTTGGTGCGTCAGTCAGACACAATAAAACAACACCGTCGAGGTCGAATGTCATTTCTATCATTAATGTCACTTGTGAACTTATACGAAATGTACCTAACTGGTACTTTTATCCGAGAAATGTATGACCCTGTAAAGAAAAAGACTTTCCAGAGTCTTTACAAAGAGACGATCTTCAAACTTCACATCAATTCTAGATTTGTAACAGATGAAAAGACCAAAAAAGGAAAAAGAGAAGAAAAGAATTTTACAAGATTACCACTCTCACAGGTTCACAGTGATCTCCGTGACCTCCATATACACGACTCTTCTCCTGTCCAAAACCTAAGACAGTCTAGACCTCATCTTAGATCCGAGACGGTGACTAATTGACACGTTCGAACTCGTTCAATAAATTGGAAAGACTTAGAGTCAAAGGAGTTGACATTTTACCCTATTACTAGATATGTCTACCAACCAAGTGACCAGGTACTCTTACAAATATTTCGGAGACCGTGGCACGAGTAGTGACTACGAGTCAATTACCAATAGTGTCACGTGTCGTTACTCGTATGGTATATCCCTTTTCTTATACCCTATACCTCAATCACTGAATCTAATATCTGGACTAAGACGGTGAATTTTTGATACACTGTAGTCTATTTAATAATTGGAAAGACCCGAAGTCATATAGGAAACGTTTTTCCTTTTCCTGACACTTACGGTGGAAATGTTCTGTCGACCCTCATTATTTACATTACCCCGGTTGGTAACTGTACATCATCTTAAAGTTTTTAGGTCAATCTTTTCTTAAGACTTCACACTCTTGTCTACCTGGGGGAACGTGATTGAGTAGTAAAATATCCACTCTGTTACTTCTTGACAACTCCTTTCATAACTTCGATCCGACAATGGATTTCAGATGGGTAGGACCCAGACATATAACAGAGTGATAGTGTTTCTCGTTGGTTCCAAAATAGGAACTTTTGGAAGGAAGAGATGTAGGAAAGGACCGGTAAAGGGGTAGAAAACGACCCGGTGTGGTCGAGTGTACGAGAGGGGTGAGGACACGACTCGGGATTTACTTAAAGAACCGAAGTCATATGTCGTTTGTGCAAGTTATACGGTAAATGGGGAGGGGTGTTTTCTGTACCGGAAGTTCCAACGTTTCGATCCTTTAACCATACAAGTCTGAAATGATCGTAAAAGGTGGTCAAAAAAAAGGGGAGATCTTACGAAAGAAATGAATTTTTTTTATATAATCAAATTCTTCGACTAAAAAATTTTTTACAGAAAATTAACTAAATAAAACCGATACGATGTACCGTACATCCTAGAATTAAAGGGTTGGTCCCTAGTTTGGGTGCGGGTGACGTTAACTTCGTACCTAAGAATTGGAGACCCGATGCTCTCTTCAGGGGTCTAAACATAAACTGTACCGTCAAACAGTCGATCTCCTGGAATTATTCATTCGACTATCGGACTTTTATGTTACTTTATTAGACTCCCAATTTTTTTTTTAGAAAGAAACGTCACTGGGTCGGGACGTGTAAAATGAGGAGACATTCCTGGTGGACCACCTCCAAAATTCTGACTGTAAACATGAAACCAGAAACCTTTATTGAAAATACCCAAAAGGGGGGAGTATAAATAAAGAATATTGTTCAGACCCCTCTATCGGGAATAAAAGGTCTGCTTCACTGACTTCTAGTCAAAAGGGTTCCAGTATTATGTACCGTCTCGGGGGTTCGGGGTCAAAAGAGGTAATGTTTCGTTCTCGAAAATTGACGACATCGTGTGAACTGACACAGAACCTTTGGTGTCACTAATCCTAGGCTTAACTCGGACCTTTTACCTAACTAAGGACTTTGATGAGACACTTTGGGGGAAGACTATAATATTGACCAGAGACGAGTCTTTTTGAAGAGTCCAGTGATTCAATGAAAAGGTGGAAACTAACGTCTTATCGGAGATTCCTCTTAAGAATAGTTGAACAGAACGATATCATCAATGATTGTTAGAGCGACAACAATTCGGAAGTAGGATAAACTGGAGACATAGTGACCTATGAGGACTGAAGAGGGAAGAACTTTAAAAACAAAGGAACGAGAAGAAACTAATATAATATTAAAAAGAGGAATACCCAAGAGAAATACTCAATACATCTCTGACGTCTCTAGGAGTCTCTTTCGTTTTCCCTTGAAAAAGAGAACGTATAAACCAAATATCGTTTAAAAGGAAAAATCTTGTTCCTATCAACTTTAGATTGTTAAGGAAACTCAAAGAGACGTTCCTCCTCCATACGAGCTTGAGAACGTAATGGACACATCAGTCGAACCTGACCAAATCAAACCTAGAGTCGAAGAAACGATTGTTTCGGTCTAAACTGAAGATTTTTGTTTTAATTGAAAGTCAATATTTATTCATGCTCCCTGTATTACATGTCGTACTATTTATATTAATTGTGACGACATACTATATATACGTCAAATGACTCTCTTATTTAGGATAGTGTTTATTTTTTCATAAAAAAGTCCTGAAGTGACCACCAGGTCACCGATTCTGAGGAGTGAGGGTTACATCCCTTGGGTCCAAGTTAGGGACCAGTCCCCTCTAGGGTGTACGGTTTTGATTCTAGGTGTGTTAGTTTATTTATTTATAAAAAATTTTTCTTATCTTTTTTTAAAAAAGGTAAATAAATTAAAACATATATATACTCTACTACCTACGGGTGATTTGAATAGTACATTGGTGAAGTACTACATATATTCAGTTTATAATAAGACATGTGGAATTTGAATATATCACGACATACAGTTAATATAGAGTTGTTTTGACCTTCTTTTTTAAATTGAGAGGTTACGGTTTAAAAGAGGCTTCGAATTCTTTTGTTCCCAGGTGTCTTGGGGTACATTATTATCTATTCTTCATTTTATGAAATGTTGAAATGGTAAACATTAAAGCAACTTAGACATATTGTCAACATACTTCATCTTCAAAAATAATTTTATAAGTAAAATGTCTACTTTCAGATTCTTTCCAGTTATTTACACATGTCCAAAAATAGCGAACATTCACCGTTACGATTCTGATCGCGAACTCAAATGACCTGAGATTTAGATTAAGGTCCGACAGTCCGTTCACGAGAGACCCAAAATTTCCCTTGTGTTCGTCATACAGACGGAGACTATGTAATACACACTACAGTCATGTTTCTCGTTTACCTAATTTAGAACAAACCTGTTCTTAGTACACGTAATTTGATTAAAAAAGAAAGGAATATTAACTAGATGAAAGAACCTAGTGTTCTATTAAAGGGTAAAACCATCCTTTCTTTCGTCACAAAAACGGGTTTCTTTCTTCATAGCCACAACCCAATAAGGGACAAGGAGAACCGAGGGACAAGAGGACAAGTAAAAAAAAAGTACAGAGGATCTGACTCTTGAGGAACTCCTACTTCCAATCCTTGGAGGACACGGATCTTCTGTCGTCCGTCAATCAATGAGTAATTTATAAAAAACTTAACAATAATACAAATACAATTAATATTTAATGACAAAGACATCCATTAATAAAATATCATTATTGATGGTAACACACACACACACACACACACACACACGTGCGCGCACGTGCGAATCAGTACCGGTCAAGAAACACTGAGGTACCTGATATCGGACGGTTCGAGCAGAAAAGAACCTTAAAAGGTCGTTCTTATGACTTCACCCAACGGTAAAGGAGGAGATTTATTGGTGGTAATTACTGATTATTTACCTCATGACCCATGAAATATTTGTAACAGAAGTTAAGAGTACTATTGACATGTTCCTTCTCGATAACGTATACTTCTTTATTCCAAGTTGATACAATTGAAAAGGATCCAAAATATCGAACATTAACAATTCACTTTTTATCCATATACATTTTCTTTTAAAAAAAAATGAAATAACACCGTTTTATATGTATTTTAAATGGTAAAATTTGTTAAAATTCATATGTCAAATCTCCGTAATTCAAGGAAGTATTACAACATATTTGTATAATAAAGGTCTTGAAAAAGTAGTGGGGTTTGTCTTTAAGAGATAGGTACTTTACTATTAAGAGGGAAAGGGAAGGGACATCGGAGACCATTGGAGATTAGATCAAAGACGGAGGAACTTAAAGGGATAAAATCTATGGTGTTCTCACCTTAGTATGTTATAAACAGGAAAATAAACCGAATACAGTGAATCGTATTATAAGAGTCCCAAGTAGGTACAACATCGTATATAGTCTTAAGTAAGGAAAACTATCGACCCATTGTCAAGTAAATACGGTGTAAAACAAATAAGGTAAGTTATAAACAGAGGAATTTAGGACACCTTATTTGAAATCGGGAACCTACGACTTGGTACCGACAGTCAGAAACACGACCAGGGAGTCGGTCGTTTTCGTCGATACTCGTTAGTTTGTGTATTTGTTTGGGACACCTCCTTGTTCCAAGAATGCCGGTTCGGATCGAGGTCGTCCGGTATGGTCGTTGAATCCCGAAGTGATAGTGACGATAGACTCACACCCTTTCCCGTACCCGACCCGTTTTCTGACTTTACTTGACAAATAACTGATCTAAGACCACAAGGTTTCATCAATGATGTCTCTCAAAGACGATCAAGTCCAAACCACCTCTCTACTCAAAGACCTGGAAGGATAAGACTGTAGAAGTCCTGCAGTGAGGGTTATATCCATAGGAAATTTTTGTTTTGGACCACAGTATATTTTTTCTAAACAATGGTAACGTATTTTCTTTCATAGTCCTTTCCTAAAAAAAAAAAAAGGTCCATTCCAGGATTATGAAGGTGATAAGAACCGTTTATTTTTTATCGTAACAGGAAGAACTACCACCCACTGTACATGAAAGGTACATAAACAAGTGTCACTGTCTAAGAGTCTTTATCGACTCCATTGTGGTTACATAAGTCAGTAACCGTATAAAGACAATTTACTACCTTTATAATAGGATATCGAGTCAACCAAAGGATAGAAGATGGGACCACTTTTTTTTAGAAATAAGTAATCGTACGACTCTCGAAACTTAGTTCTAAATCCACGAAAGAATACGAACCTCTCTAAAGTAAATTCCAAAACGAAATTCCATAAAGTCTGAACGAAACGAAGGAACCACCGAGTCTACCATTTCTTAGACGGACGTCACGTCCTCTGGGTCTAAATTAGGGACCCAGTCCTTCTAGGGGACCTCTTCTCTTATTGTTGGGTGAGGTCATAGGAACGGTCGTCTTAAAGTACCTGTCTCCTCGGACCACCCGATGTCAGGTACCCCAGTGTTTCTCAGTCTGTGATGACCCACTGATTGTGAACGGTGAAAGGTCCCATGATCGGGAATGAAGAAATGTGACGACTATGAAAAACCTAACCGTGGTCCTAACGACCTGTCTCGAGACCCCTTGTGGTCCAAAAGGTAGGAACTTAGATTATTATCATCAAGATAATCATTGATAAGTAACTCATTGTTCTATATGTTCGGCCCACGAAATATATCAAGTAGAGTAAATTCGGAGGATTATAGAGTGTTCTACCTGTAATAACAAGTCAAAATATCTACTTTTTTGACTACGTTCCTCCAATTTACTGAAGGTCCCAGCATCTCCTAAAGTAATGTCAAAAGGATCCGAGGTTTCTGAAGAGACTGGAGATACTGTAGGACTTACTCTCCTCCGACTTTAATTTTCAAGAAATAAAACCGAGTCGAACGAGAAAGGTTTTATTTTGTTTTACTCCTCCAATTCTTATAAAACATGTTGTAGCCTTTATATCGGTTATAAAATATTATTGATATTTACTTGATGTTGAAATTTTTAATACTGAATGATATAACATGTGAACATTGAATATATGACATAAAGTTATTTTCTTATTATTTTATTCAAAAAATTTTACTCCGTCAACGAGGAGTTCTACGGAATCTTTGATCATTTCCCATCCCAATTCGTTTTATCCACAAGAGAAGGGTAGATCATTTACAGACGAGTCCGGATAGAATATATATTTGAAGGTCCACTCTAAAACAAACTTCCCTCCCAAGAGGACGGTGTGCGTCTCCCTCCCTTTACTCGACCAGTCCTACTTGAGACTGGAAGGTCAAAGAATACATGAGATAAGAAGTTTAACATTCTAATAGTTAAAACACTTCTGTGTATGTACGTTACTGACACTGGAAACACATACAATGGAGAGGTACCTGAAGGATGGAATTGGTCGTGTCTAACATTCCTCTTTTTTCTGTGCTCATTCCTCCATCAACGTCATCACTCTGTACGACAGAGTGTCCCTACACGGTGAGATAAGATTCTTGAATCGTATTATTTACCTACATGAATGTTTGACGACACCTTATTTCACCTGTATCCCCTTCCCGGTATTGAGAAGTCTCCAACAATAGTCCTTTCGGAAGAGTCTCCAATTCGTACCTTGATCCAGAACTTGGTGTTCCACCTCAAGAGTCAAGGTCCAGACCAAGACAACGATTATTGACGTTCCGTGACCCTCTCAGAACGAAAGTGAAGGATAGGTCCGACACTCCCTGAATTTAGTCAACAAGTCGTTAAAGGGAAGGTCGAGATTGTAAGACCCGTAATTAGATATTTAAAAGAAATCGAGAGAAAGTAATATTTCGTTGACCGATTGAGTATGGGAATTAGATAAAGAAAACGGAGAAGAACTTGTGTCAAAAGATACGGGGAAGAATCTCAGGGACCGGAATTACTTTCCAACTCTATGGTCCTTCCACTCCACTCGAGTCATGAGAATGAGTCTTAGGAGAGGACGTCGTTGAGACAGTCAGGTCCAGAAGAACGGGGTCCCGAGGACTACAAGAACCCGTTCTGGTTATCCTTTGATACCTTCCGGAAATGTCTTCCTAGGAGGACTTTCTCTGATTCCTATTCGGTACACTCAAGTAAGGGAAAAGAGTGATTTATTCAAGTACGTTAAATTAAAAGAGAATCAACAAATACTACTAAGAAAACATATACACACAAATCAGAGAGTCAGTACAAGCTGAGAAACGCTGGAGTACCTGATATCGGGTCGTCCGAGGAGACAGGTACCCTAGGAGGTCGGTTCTTATGAGCTCACCCATCCGTAAGGGAAGAGGTCTCCTAGAAGGATCGGGTCCCTACCTTGTACCCAGAAGACGTAGTGTCCTTTTAAGAAATACCAGACTCAGTGATCCCTTTGGGGATAATACTAAGCATCAATTACCTTCGTATTAAATTATGAATTACAATTTACATGAATCGGGACTTACTATAAATCATATCATAAATATAATTCAAAGAAGATCTTTAAATTAATCTTCTTTACCTTATCGGTAGTATCAGTCGTTTTCTGAGGTTTTACGTCATGAACCTACGTCAGAGTTTTTGTTGTCTTACTAGAGACAAACAAAGATTCCATTTGGTAAATTATAGTGTCATTAGGTTCAGATACGGGGTTGGTTATTACGACTTCTTCGACTTCAACTTACCAAGATACTTCTGGATATTCTGGAAGATCTTGATTGTGGTGGTTTTTTACAGGAAAAGTAATATCCCCTGATCTTACGTTTTCATCCTTCAGTTCTCTATGGATCTCATTGTCCGTTTAAACCGGAACCTCATGTTTTACTTCGTCCAGTTTCCGATTGTCTGAAAACGGTTCTCTTACGTGACCAGTGTCGTTTGTGGAAGAAGGTTGTTGGGTTCTCTTCTGAGATGTGTATCTGTAGTGGTCTACCAGTTATAACTTTAGACTAACTAACATAAGAAACACCGGTTTCTCCCTCTTAGATATAGGTCAATCGTTTTTGTTCTGACCCTCGACTGACACCGACTCTAGTACTTGCGGAATACGGTTTAAGTCTGAATTCAACTTTTTTTATCTCTTTTGGTGACCTGGTAAGTCCATGCTGGATTTAGTTTAGGGAATGCAAATATGTCACCTTCATTCTTTATCTAAGTTCCCTAATATAGACTAGGTGTCTCACGGACTTCTTGATACCTGTCTCCAAACACTGTAACATGTCCTCCGTCTTTAGTTCTGGTAAGGGTTCTTTTTCTTTATGTTTTTCTGTTTTACCAACAGACTCCTCCGTAATGTTTATCGACTCTTTTCTTTACTGCACTTTCCGTTTCCTTTTTTCCTCTCTATATGGATAAACTTACGTCTCAAGGTTTCTTATCGTTCCTCGTTATTCTTTCGGAAGGAGTCACTGGTCACGTTTCTTTATCTCCTTTAGTTATCTTACCCTTTCTGATCTCTAGAGAAGTTCTTTTAATCTCTATAGTTCCCTTGTACAGCACGTTTCTACCCGTGTTATTTCCTGTCTTTACCATAACTGGATTGTCTTCGTTTTCTATAATTCTTCTCCACCGTTCTTTTGTGTCTTTTTGATATGGTTTTTCTCGAAGTACTGGGTCTATTGGTGCTACCACACTAGTGAGTAGATCTCGGTCTGTAGGACCTTACGCTTCAGTTCACCCGGAATCCTTCGTAGTGATGCTTGTTTCGATCACCTCCACTACCTTAAGGTCAACTCGACAAAGTTTAGGACTTTCTACGACACTTTCACGACGTGAGTTATACGGTCGTTTAAACCTTTTGACTCGTCACCGGTGTCCGGACTTTTTCGAGTCAAAAGTAAGGTCAGTGTTTCTTTCCGTTATGGTTTCTTCCAAGTTTGATTGCGTGTTAACGTAAGTAGAGTGTATGATGACGACGACGACGACGACGATTCAGTGAAGTCAGTACAGACTGAGACACGCTGGGGTATCTGCCGTCGGTGGTCCGAGGAGACGGGTACCCTAAAAGGTCTGTTCTTATAGAGTGTACGATCATTACGAGTTTTAAGAGGTTCGTTCCGAAGTTGTCATGTACTTGGTACTTGAAGCTCTACAAGTTCGACCTAAATCTTTTCCGTCTCCTTGGTCTCTAGTTTAACGGTTGTAGACAATCTAGTATCTTTTTCGTTCTCTGAAGGTCTTTTTGTAGACGAAGACGAAACTGATACGGTTTCGGAAACTGACACACCTAGTGTTGTTTGAGACCCTGTAAGAATTTCTCTACCCTTATGGTCTGGTGGACTGGACGGAGGACTCTTTAAACATACGTCCAGTTCTTCGTTGTCAATCTTGACCTATACCCTGTTGTCTGACCAAGGTTTAACCTTTTCTTCATACAGTTCCGACATATAACAGTGGGACGAATAAATTGAATATACGTCTCATGTAGTACTCTTTACGACCCGACCTACTTTGTGTTCGACCTTAGTTCTAACAGCCCCCTTTATAGTTATTGGACTTTATGCGTTTACTGTGGTCGGAATACCGTCTTTCATTTCTTCTTGATTTCTCAGAGAACTACTTTCACTTTCTCCTCACACTTTTTCAACCGAATTTTGAGTTGTAAGTCTTTTGATTCTACTACTGTAGACCAGGGTAGTGAAGTACCGTTTATCTACCTCTTTGTTACCTTTGTCACTCTCTGAAATAAAACCCCCCGAGGTTGGGTCTTGACGTTAGGTCTACCACTAACGTCGGTAGACCTAACCACCCTTCTTGAAAGCAGGAAGATTTCGTCACTAAGTCAATTGCGATTCGGGCAAGAAGATGTGTCTTTTCTTATAAACATCTCTTAAGATCTATTTGTTCTGACAGGTCCTTGAAGACAAGAGGGGAGGGAAGGGTCTGTAAAGATGACTCGAACTCTTTCGTCATGGGGTTAAGTGGACACTGAGTGACTGTCGAGGATTCGGTAGTTCTTTCAATAGAGTCTTAATCCACCAAAAACCAAAGGAATGGGAGAGTATGTATGTGAGTATGTATGAGAGAGAAGAGGAAGGTACATGGGTAGGTAGGGACTAGTCATGATAGTTCATGTCCACATAACACCTGTTTCGAACTCTTAGTAGCAGTATTGCAACAACAAAAGAATTACCGTCGACCAACACTCGTCAGACACGTATGAAACCCTCTAACCACTTGGAGATCACGATTGAAAAAGAAAGAAGGTTTTACATAACGGACCTCGAGGATCCTATTAAAGAGAAGATTTTTGGGTGACCGTAACGGGTGACTAGACTTCGTAAACCTTAGATCAGGAAGGAATTTCTCTTTAGACATCTTTGGACAATCATCAACGAAAATCCCCCTAAAACCTCCCACCCCATCCTTCCTAACAAAAAACAAACAAATTTTCTACATTCGTTTTACTATAGGCCTATCTCATAGAGAAGAATCCTAACCTCTCTGAAAAGTGTTTTCCATCGGTTGACATTCAAAAGTTTCTAAATATGGAAGATCGTCACCGAAGATTCACAGGAGTGGTCCGGATTCTTAAACAATTTTTATGTTTAAGAACCCGGGATGGGGTCTAGATGACTTAATTTTGAGGTCTCGAAGGGGTCCTCAGACACAAAAGTGTTCGAGGGATCCACTAAGACTACGAGTTTAGACGGTAAATCAATTTACAAATTATTTATCAAAAAAAGAAGAAAGGGTTAAGTCACTCGAACAGATCCTTAGAACGGTAGCATTTACAGAAGTAAGGAGGTCTTTCATGGAAAACCCAAGACTTGTCGACATCTTTGTTTCCGTTATACAATCGAACCTCTGTACAGTCGATACCGTGGACACAGTCGACACTGTCCTCACCGACCGGGGGAGGGTCTGTCTGACCTTCCAGACACTCGTTCGACGAGTTTTGGGACCTGTCTCCTTATCTCCCATGTCAAAAGTCCTTCTACCGGTTGTTCAGATGGAAAGGGGATATGTAGAATCCTTTTGATTTATTAACCGGGGGTTTTTGTACCGAAATTTTCCTCTATACAACCCACTCCAATTTGAACACTAATGAACTTTTAACGAGTCGACCACCGCTTCCATGAACTTAAATTCACAGATTTAGTCTAAAAACGACAATAGCGAGAGTCGTCCTTTTCTCCGTCTTTTTAGTTATCGGGAACCAGAACAAATTCGATGTCTTGGTGTGAAGAACAATAGAGGTTTCCGGAGACCGACGGTCTCTCTCTTCGAACCCGGTAGTGACAGTGTTGTTTGCGACGGTTCTAACATTCAAAGAGGAATCAAGAAACTTGAGAGAGTAGAATCTGAACGTACCGTCCCTCAGACTTTAGAAACACCGGGTACTCTATTCAACCCCACTCGTCGGTTCTAGATAGAGGTTTGGAAGGAAGGGAAATGGGATGAATCCTACCGGGGACTCGACCCTCTTGACTTAAGTCTTCATGTCTGTACTCCCTACCCGACCAGGTTATCTCAACCGGACAAGACTCGTTGAGACAACACTAAATCCAATGACTGTTAAGACACAAAGAACTCCTTGTACCTCCGGAACTTCTTCATCTGGCTCATTAACTATAATAATGTTAGTAAAAGTAGTAAACTCATGGGTAAGAGACGGTTCAGGTTACGGTCCACAAAGACTATATCGAATTACTAACTGGGGGATTAAAACTTAGAATAATTGAGATAGAGTGTGTGATCGTTTCACTACGAGTTTTAAGAGGTTCGGTCCGAAGTTATCATACACTTGGTACTTGAAGGTCTAGAAGTTCGACCTAAAATTTTTCCGTCTCCTTGGTCTCTAATTTAACGGTTGTAGAGCGACCTAGTAGCGTTTTCGTTCTCTCAAGCTCTTTTTGTAAATGAAGACGAAATAACTGATACGGTTCCGGAAACTGACACACCTAGTATCGTTTGACACCTTTTAAGAAGTTCTCTACCCTGATGGTCTGGTGGACTGGACGGAGGACTTTTTAGACATACGTCCAGTCAATCTTGACCTGTATCTTGTTGTCTGAGGAAAGGTTTAGTCCTTTCCTCATGCAGTTCTGACATATAACAGTGGGACGAATAAATTGAATATACGTCTCATGTAGTACGTTTTACGACCCGACCGACTTCGTATTCGACCTTAGTTCTAAAGAACCTCTTTATAGTTATTGGAACCTATACGTCTATTGTGCTGAGAATACCGTCTTTCACTTCTTCTTGATTGCTCGGAGAACTACTTTCACTTTCTCCTCTCACTTGTTCGACCGAATTTTGAGTTGTAAGTCTTTTGATTCTAGTATCGTAGGCTAGGGTAGTGAAGTACCGTTTATCTCCCCCTTTGTTACCTTTATCTCTCTCTGAAATAAAACCCCCCGAGGTTTTAGTGACGTCTACCAATGACGTCGGTACTTTAATTTTCTACGAAGGAGGAACCTTCTTTTCCATACTGGTTGGATCTGTCGTATAACTTTTCGTCTCTGTAATGAAATGGTTGTTTCCAGGTAGATCAGTTTCGATACCAAAAAGATCATCAATATATACCTACACTCTCAACCTGAAACTTGACATCACAACCTCTTCTGAGAATTCTCAGGGAACCTGACGTTCCTCTAAGTTCGTCAGGTAGGATTTCCTTTAATCAGGACTTATAAGTAACCTTCCTGACTACGACTTCGACTTTGAGTATGAAACCGGTGGACTACGTTTCTTGACTGAGTAACCTTTTCTGGGACGACGACCCTTTCCAACTTCCTCCCTCCTCTTACCCTACTGTCTCCTACTCTACCAACCTACCATAGTGGCTACGCTGTACTCAAACTCATTCGAGACCCTCAACTACTACCTGTCCCTTCGGACCGCACGACGTCAGGTACCCCAGTGTTTCTCAACCTGTGTTGACTCACTGATAGACTTGACTCGAGATAGTAAATTAATGAGACATGGTGTATATTTATGGACTTCTACGATGACCTTCTGAACTGATTACCATCAAATTTGTTTATTTTCACATAAAAAGAGTGTAATTTTTTTAGACCTCCAGTCACCGTCTACCGTAACTAAATAATCCAGACACTAAAGTTCTGACAATAGGGGACTTAGAAAACCGAAAAGGGTGAACAAGATCCTACTGACGATATCAACATCCGCAGTGGAGACACTGGCTCCACCTTTTTTCCACTACCTTGTAGCTTTATGAACAGGAAAATGATCTTTTTGTTACCGAAAGGGTGTCAAGGGGGTCCTCTGAATACACATATAAAGGAACTAGTCTTGACCCGGTGAACCGATCAGGATTCCTTATCCTTACGACTCTTTCGCCCATGAAAAGGTCGGAGTCCTCCCGTCTCCCCCAACCTTTACCCGTAACTCAATCGGTCGGGTACCAGATGGTTTTACTGGACCTACTCATTCAATCGAAGAGATCAACCAAAGGAGTAGATATTTTATTACCATTATCACCTTGGAGTAATTTCCTAATACTTTTAATTTACTCTAGTTACGTTTCATAAGTTATCGTACTATCAACTGTGTGTCATTCATTATAATAATAAAAATAACGATCATAATAATAGTGGAGTTGAGACGTTTTCAATAATAACAAGGTAAAATTTGCTCCTACGGTTTCGAGTCATTCACCTTTATTATCAAACGGAGTACGAACGAATCCGTCGTGTATATGATTTTAACCTTGTTATGTCTCTAATCGTACCGCGGATGCGTTCCTACTGTAAGTTTAAACACTTCGGAAGGTATAAAAATTTTTTTCTATCAAACGGACTTAAGTGTCTTCAGTTTTACTACTTTGTCTAATCTTGGGTATAGACTTAGATTTCAGGTACGAGGAAAAAGACGTCACCGTCAACTCAGTCGTCTCTTTACCACCAATCGACCATTCAAGAAAAACCGGTCTACGTACCGTAGTCGGTATACCCGACACACTAATCCCTTCCTCCCTCTGATTTTTATCTCATCTAAACGTGGAGGATCTTATTACCTTTATTTTTGTTTTTATTTACCTGGATTAATTTGAATTTTCGAAAACGTGTCGTTTCCTTTGACATTTGTTCCATTTTTCTACTGGGAGTCTTACCCTCTTTTATTATCGTTTACTTTGTTGACCGTTTCTTAATTAAAGGTTTTATATATTCGTCGAGTATGTTGAGTTATGGTCTTTTTACTTATTAGGTTAGTTTTTCACCCGTTTTTTGGATTTTTTCTGTAAAGAGGTTTCTTCTGTATGTCTACCGACTATTTGTGTACTTCTTTACGAGTCACAACGAGATAAGTCAAGTCAAGTCAAGTCAACGAGTCAGCACAGACTGAGAGACGTTGGGGTACTTAGCGTCGTACGGTCCGGAGGGACAGGTAGTGGTAGAGGGCCTCAAGTGAGTCTGAGCGCAGGTAGCTCAGTCACTACGGTAAGTCCGTAGAGTAGGAGACAACAGGGGAAGAGAAAGACGGGGGTTAGGGAGGGTCGTAGTTTCAGAAAAGGTTACTCAGTTGAGAAGTGTACTCCACCGGTTTCATGACCTCAAAGTCGAAGTCGTAGTAAGGAAGGTNCGGTCCGGAGGGACAGGTAGTGGTAGAGGGCCTCAAGTGAGTCTGAGCGCAGGTAGCTCAGTCACTACGGTAAGTCCGTAGAGTAGGAGACAGCAGGGGAAGAGAAAGACGGGGGTTAGGGAGGGTCGTAGTTTCAGAAAAGGTTACTCAGTTGAGAAGTGTACTCCACCGGTTTCATGACCTCAAAGTCGAAGTCGTAGTAAGGAAGGTTTCTTTAGGGTCCCAACTAGAGGAAGTCTTATCTGATCAACCTAGAGGAACGTCAGGTTCCCTGAGAGTTCTCAGAAGAGGTCGTGGTGTCTCTTTACGTTTAGTTTTGATGTTCCTCTATAGTGGAGTGTGCTTAGTCTTACCGGTAGTACTTTTTTAAGTGTTCGTTGTTCAAGACCTCTCCCACACCTCTTTTTCTCTTGGGAGAACGTGACGACCACCCTCATATTTAATTATGTCGATGGTACTTTGTGTCATATCTCTAAGGAAATTTTTTGTTTCTGATCTTGGTAGTATACTGGGTCGTTAGGGTGAAGATCCACATATGGGACTCCTTTGGTTTTGACTTTTTCTATGTACATGGGGTCACAAGTAAACCTCGTGATAAATGTGGTCGATCCTGTACCTTCGTTGGATCCACAGGCAACTGTCTATTTATCTATTTGACCACACACACACACACACACAATCAACGAGTTAGCAGTCAGGTTGACAGACACTGGGGTACCTGACATCGGACGGTCCGAGGAGATTCTTCGACACCATGTATATATGTTACCTTATGATGAGTGGGTAATTTTCCTTGTGTAAACTCTGTCAAGACTACTCCACTTACTTCGATCTCGGATAATATCTCTCACTTCAGTCTTTCTCTTTTTGTCCATAGTATATAATTGTGTATATATACCCTAGATCTTTCTACCTTGACTACTTGGACAAGTGTCCCGTCGTCAACTCTACGTCTGTATCTTTTGTCTGAAGCCTGTTCCCGTCCCTTCTCCTTCCTCTCCCACTCTACTTACCTCTCTTATCGTACATTCACATGTGTGATGGTATACATTTTATATCTATCGGTTACTTTTAAACGAGATACTGAGTCCCTTGAGTTTAAACCCGAGACATTGTTGGATCTCCCCACCCTTTCCCATCCTCCACCCTCCCTCTAAGTTCTCCTTTCCCTGTATGTATGCGGATACCGATTAAGTACAACTACATACCGTCTTTAGTTTGGTTTATATCATTTCGTTAGTAGTCAGTTAATTTTTTTTATTTTCTCACACAAACCTATCACTCTAGTGTTTGTCTTCAGGGACGACCCTGTATATTTCTGGTTCTCTTTATACTGACTTCTCCAGTAGTAACCTAACTATGATCTAGGTGTCATAACTCCCTACTCATGAACTCTTTTTGCCTTTATATTAAACTATTCTCGAAATTCTTTTCGGTCAATATTCTCATCGATCTCCCTGAAGGGACTACCAGGTCACCAAGTCTTAGGTGTACGGTTAAGTCCCCTGTACCCAAACTAAGGTACCCTAGAAGGATCCTTCTAGGATGTTCGGAGACACTGATTCGGGTACTCGGTGTTGACGACTTGGACTACAGGATCTCGGACCCGAGGTGTTGATCTCTACGGTAGTGTCACTCCTCGGACGTGTGACGTTGACCCGTCATCGGGGGTGGACTTTGATCTCTTTCGAGTTCGGGTCTTTGTTTTTGGGTTTGTTTATTTTCTCATCGGTCTTCCCTGGGGATTAGTCCAGACCACTCTGCTTCTAATACCCTCTGAAGAACTTCTTCCCTTATTTCACTTCCCGTTCCCTTCCTGTCAGGCTCGTAACCCCTATCGGACTTATCACTGTCAACTTAAGTCATACGATCTTATCAACACACAAGCCATAACCACTTCATGGTCCGGTTCTAACCGTTTTCTCCTTTATTATCCTGTAAGTTTATCTATCCTCGGTCTTAACTTCTCAGAAATACAGTACGATTCCTTTAAACATTGAATTAGGAATCCTTATTGGAAATAGGAACAAACCTATGAACAAACTTTGAAATAGAAACTAGTGGTATCATCGTTAAAACTTTCCAGAAAGACCTACTTCCACCTACCTAACCTCTCTCTCTTTTATCTTCAGTCTTTTATTCAATCCTTCGGGATTTTTATCAAACCAGTTCGTTACACTTGTTCCTCACCTCTGTAGAAACTCCGTAAAAATCTTGTCACAGAATGTAAGTCAAGTCAAGTCATCTGTAAATTATACACACCTTATATTTAATCATTCAATCCTGATCTACAACTTAAACCCGTTAGTCTCTTTCCTCTTTAGACCTGAATGCAATCCTGAAGGGACCACCGAGTTCTGCCATTTCCAGACAGATATTACCCCTTCTGGACCCAAACTCGGGACCCAACCCTTCTAGGGGACCTCTTCCTTTACCGTCAGGTGAGGTCATGATAACGGACCTTTTAGGGTACCTGTCTCCTCGGACCATCCGATGTCAGGTACCCCAGCGTTTCTCAGCCTGTGCTGACTCACTGAAGTGAAAGTGAAAGGAGACCGAATCCACTGTCAAACGTGTCAATACGGAAAAAGTGACTCAAGAACCGTCATGACTCCGGTCACACACAGGAAATTCTACAAAGAGTCTATTAAAAGAGTATTGTGAACTCCTTAGACGAAAATAAGATCACGACCCTAAAGATTTAAATTACGTTGAACCATTAATGTACCGTTCTACCACGATCAGGGTAAAATGTCTAAACCTTTGACTCCATGTCTTATCAATTCATTGAACGGACCCTAGTAAGTGGATGAGTTCTCAACTCTCTACAAGGAAGGAGATATCGTACATTCCGAGAACTTGAAGGGGAACACTAAAGTTGACTAATATCCGGTGTTATTTTGTTTGGTATTTTAAATCTTCTAATCTAACTAGACTCATGAGTCGGTACTCAATTAACATTTAGTCACGTTGAAGATTAAGTTAGGTTGTCTGACATGTCATAGTAAAAACAATATGTTTCTTACCAGATGACTACGGAGGAAACACAATTCTCCTTTTTTTTAATTTTGAGTCTCAGGTGGTAAAGGGATAGTAAGAAAAAGAAATAGTCTAGACCAAAGTCAGAATTGACAGTGATTCTATTGGTACTCGTTTAATGAATAAAAACGTCTCAGAGTCAAAAGAGTGGAGATTTTTATACCCTCTACAAGTAAATTATCAAAGACAATCATAATAAAAAGTTTACGTCTTTCTCTAAGTTCTAAACTATTCCTAATATTCCCGAAACGGGTCCAGTGTATCATTGAATGACCGCAGAGATTTGTTCTTTACACAACTTCATCTTCGTAAAAGACCCCTAGGAACTCGACTCTATACTAAGTATAAAATCGTATAACCTTTTGGGTTAGGACTAGGTCTCTGTCATGTGACAGAGAAAAAAGATCTGGAGATGTGTAATAAAAAGTTGTTTTTACTCTAATATACGATACAAGACAGGACATTGTGGAATCAAACAAATTCCTTAATACTTAACACAGTAAATCTAAACAAAACCTATTACGGAACAATCAGCTGTAACTCCAACGAAATTGAACGTGACAATTAGTTACCGTGTTTTGTCTTATTGTCTGACTTTTATTTCCTCTTTATTTTTACGGCTTCATACCCCTGTGACTATAAATATGTAAAAATTTCTCTATCTTTACGAAATTTTACGTGTTTTCCAACATTATGTGTTATATGTGTGTTGACGTGTGTTTTTCAAAGGATATAAGTTTCGTATTGTTGATGGACATAAGTTTCCGTAGTGACTGAGTTACCTGTACTTAAACTCGTTCGAGTCCCTCAACCACTACTTGGTCCTTTGAACCCCACGACGTCAGGTACCTACCCCACTGTTTCTCAGTCTGTGTTGACTCGAAGACTTGACTTGACTTTCGTATTACTGACTAAGTTGCAAAGGTGTTTTTTTGTGTGGTTCTACCGAAAACAGATCGGAGACGAACCGGTTTATCGTTATCCAGATGAGTGGACCTCGGTACATTCCCTTTCCCTTTTCGTCCTCACTCCCTGTACTCACTTCTGACTCTTCGAAAAGTAATTCATCAGAATTTTAGATGTCCGTTTACGTTGGTAAAGGTTTTGGCCACCCCCTGATTGTAAATAATTTCGTGAATGACGAGACACGGTTCATAAATACGATCCATAAAACGTACCATGGAGACAACTAAAACTTAGGTGTGACGGAGGGAAGTCTCGGGGACAAGAAGGACGACCTAATACTACCGATGGTATTCTGCAGGTCTCGTCCTTTGAGGAAGAGCACTGACAGTCATCCTTATAACTCTACCTACAGATGTTTCGTTCAAGTCCTGAAGGGACGAAAGAAGGGATCGGTGAGTATACGTCTATGTCCTCTTCCTTTTTCTCCGTGACCAGGGTCGTATTTCACAACAACAATAAGTCAGCGAGTCAACGTAGGTTGAGAAACTCTGGGGTACCTGATGTCGTACGGTCCGAAGGGACAGGAAGTGATAGAGGGTCTCAAACGAGTCTGAGTATAGGTAACTCAGTCACTACGGCAGATCGGTAAAGTAGGAGACAGTGGGGGAAGAGAACGGGAGTTAGAAAGGATCGTAGTCCCAGAAAAGGTCACTCAGTCGAGAAACGTAGTTCACCGGTCTCACAACCTCGAAGTCGTAGTCAGGAAGGTTACTTATAAGTCCTAATTAAAGGAAATCCTAACTGACTAAACGAGAGGAACGATAGATTCCCTGAGACTCCTCAGAAGAGGTCGTGGTGTCAAACTTTCGTAGTCAAGTAACCGCGAATCGGAAGAAATACCAGACTGAGAATGTAGGTATGTACTGAGTTTTTTGTATGTAGTTTGTTAATTTACTTAATAACAGATAAAAAATTTTATGGTTTTGTTTTCGAGACTCTTAACTAAACGGGTTTCAGTGTCTCGATTATTCATTTTCTCGACCCTAAACTTAGATCCAGATGGACATTTACTTCGAGGACGACAGAGATTTTGTGACACGTCAAACAGAGTTAAACTGTGGAGGAGGTTTACAGGTGATGTCAGAATGAACAAACTCCGTTTTCATTCCCTTTCATGTACTAGACTTGTTTTTATTGTCAGATGAATTTTCAGAGAGAACATTGATTGAGTCTTAACGTCGTCGGAGAGGTTAGGTCTTCGGTCTGGTTTAACCTCCCTTTTCCTCAGTCCAATCAACGATAAGAAAAACAGGAAGAAGGGTCAAGATGTCGGGAAACATAAAAGGAGAAACTGTCGGAAATAACCTTCTATGGCTTAAGGTCCCAATGAATTTACAAACAGAAAGAGTATCTCCTTTTCTCAAGTATCTCCCGTTTCTAACAGAAAAGTAAAACGTGAACAACATCATGGATTTCACATTATTCACAATTACATCAATAAATAAATTAACTCAACTGGTGTCGAACAAATAATCGAGTGAAAACTTCCGTTAGTGAGTCCATAATTGAAAATTATATATGTGTTAGGTTTTTTCAACTTAAAAACCGGAAGATCGGATGTCGATTAAGTTCGTGACCCTTTCCCGATCGATTCTTTCAGATTTTACTACGTCCGAAGTCCTACTATTTTACTTACATTCTCACAATTGATGGACTCGTATTTATTTCTACGTAAATCTAGATACGGGGATTAAATAAAGTAAATAGTCCTCCTCTTTACAGAAAGGAAGTAAGCTTTACCTTTTAAGGAGACATAGGAGGATGAAGAAGTCCGACAATATCGGTGAGACAAGGAAATGACAGTTGTAAAAATGAATACAAAATTGTGTTGGATGTACTTTAATTTTCTGAGAATGAGGAACCTTCTTTTCAATATTGGTTAGATCTATCGTATAAATTTTCGTCTCTGTAATGAAACGGTTGTTTCCAGGATGTCAGTTCCGATACCAAAAAGGTCACCAGTACATACCTACACTCTCAACCTGACACTTCTTTCGACTCGCGACTTCTTAACTACGAAAACTTGACGTCACAACTTCTTCTGAGAACTCTCAGGGAACCTGACGTTCCTCTAGGTTAGTCAGGTAAGATTTCCTCTAGTCAGGACCCATAAGTAACCTTCCTGACTACGACTTCAACTTTGAGGTTTTGAAACCGGTAGAGTACGCTTCTCAACTGAGTAACCTTCTGAGACTACGACCCTCCCTAACCCCCGTCCTCCTCTTCCCCTGCTGTCTCCTACTCTACCGACCTACCGTAGTGGCTGAGTAACCTGCACTCAAACTCGCTTGAGGTCCTCAACCACTACCTGTCCCTCCGGACCGTACGACGTTAAGTACCCCAACGTTTCTCAGCCTGTGCTGACTTGCTAACTTGACTTGACTTGACTTGACAAGGTTATCGAAGTGATTTAGACGAGACACAGGTCGATTTTTCGTCTATAACAGTATCACTTAAAAAAAATTTCTAAGTCCTTAAATTATAGATATCCTCTATATAAAATCTAAGTTTCTATGTTTTTTCAACTTTCATTTTCTTACCTTCTACTACTACATTATCCTTGGTGCTCTATCGATCCCACCAATATGATAATAGTCTGTCTTATCGGAAATTTTATTGTTATTGGTATTACAATGATCTCAATTACTTCCTGTAAAATATTATTACTTCCTCAGTAAGTACTTCCATTTTGTCAATATTTGTATATGAAGTATTGTCTCGGGGTTTTATGTACTTTATTTTCGATTGTCTTTACTTCCGTTTTCTACCAAGTTGTCATCATTAACTTCTGAAATCATGGAGAGAAAGTTATTACCTAACTTGTTGATACGTTTTCTAGTTGTTTCTTTATCTTCTGAATTTGTCGTGACATGTGGTCGATGTGGATTGTCTATAGACATCCTGTGGGGTTGTCCGAAACTGTTAGTCTTCTTAAATTAATAAAAGGTCTTGTGTATATTGGAAGAGGTCCTATCTGACACACGATCCGGTATTTTGTTGAGAGTAAATTTTCTCACTTGAGTATGTCTAATACGAGAAGTTAGTGTCACCTAACCTTAATATTTAGTTATTATTCAAATCTTAAATCACTGTTAATTTATTGTACGAGAACTTATTAGTCACCCGGTTTCTTCTTTAGCGTTCCCTTTGATCTTTTATCAACCTCTACTCACTTTATGTAGACTGGTTCTGAATGCCCTATATCGATTTCATCATGAATCTTCTTTTAAATATCGATATTTTCGGATATAGTTTTTACTTCTTATTGGAGTTGAGTCATTGGATTGAAGAGTGGAATTGTGAGACCTCCTCCCCTTTCTCGTCTGATTTGGAATTCGTTCTGTTCCTTTATTATTTCTAATCTCGTTTTTAGTCACTTTAATTTTTTTTAAAAAATTAGTTATTTGGTTTTCAACAAAGAAATTTTTCTCGTTGTTTTATTGTTTGAAAATAATTCTTTGATCTGACTAATTCTTATTTTCTTCTGAATTTAATGATTTTAGTCCTTACTATATCCCTCATAATGATGACTGAAATGTCTTTATTCCTAATATTCCCTTATGACACTTGTCAACATACTGTTGTCTAGTCTATAGATCCACTTTACCTGTTTAACATATACCAGGGACTGAATTACCAAACTGAACCCTAAAAAGTGGAAACGTTACCACACTCTCACCATGTATAAGTCATCTTCGATATGAACTCTAAAACTTAAGACTGTAAAAGGACTCGTTCGTTGTGCGTCATAATATCAAAGAGTACTACGACCCGTCGTCGTTACTCGTCGTTGAGGGTCAGTCGGTGTACTAGTATACCTATTGTTGGTTGTGTGAATTTTGGTAAGACATGGGTGTGCTGGTAAGACAAAAGTTGAAACTTATATTATAAGTCATTTAATTTATTTTATATATTATGAAATAATATTTTGTCTGAAACACAATCTACTAAAACAGGTAGATATCCGATTACATTCACAAGGTTCGTATAAATTAACATCCGATCCAATGTGATAGTACAAACCATCTAATCCATACAATTTATGTAAAAGTTGAATGTTATAAAAGTTGAATAGTCCTACATTGGGGTAGTATTCAGTCCCTTCTAGACATGATCTTTCTGTTTGTTGGTTGGTTGTTTGAAAGGTATTTCTTTTCGGGTCCTGTCTATCGAAGGAACCACTCAAGATTGTTTATAAATTTACTCTTAATTGTGATTGGGAGAATTCTCAGGAGGTTTTTTATCTTCTCCCCCCTTAGTAAGATATTCCGTTTATGACAGGACTATGGTTTTGGTCTGTTTCTGTAGTATTCTTTTGATGTCTGGTTATAGGGTATTTACACTTTCAGGAGTTGTTCTAAGATCGTTTTACTCGTTATTGAATATCTTTACCAATATAATATATGATGTTGGTTCACCCTAAATAGGGTATCCACGTTCTCGGTGAGTATTATCCTTTTAGTCACGTTGTGTAGTATAATTTTGTAATTTCCTGTCTTGAGTGTATTAGTAGAGATATCTACTTCTTTTTCGAAAACTGTTTGAGACTATGGGAAAGTAATAAATTCTTTTGTTTATTCGTTCAGTCGTTTTATCCTTATCTTCCTTCAAAGAGTCGGATTATTTCCTGTAGACACTTTTGGGTACCGATAGTAGTATGAATTGTCTTTTCCTGACTTACGAAAAAGGCATTGTGACACTTGTCCTGTTCCTACAGGTCAGAGTAGTGAAGATAACTTGTAACACGACCTCCAAAATTGGTCCCGTCAACCCGTTCTTTTACTTTCTTTTTCGGTAGGTCTAACCTTTTCTTCTTAATTTTGACAGACATAAACGTCTACTTCGTTAGAATGTATCTCTTTTAAGACTCCTTAGGTACGTTTTTGACAATCTTGATCATTTACACAAGTTATCCCAACGTTCTATGTTCTAGTTATGTGTCTTTAGTCAGATAAGTTAACATCATCTGTTAGGTTTTTACTTTAATACTTCGTTAAGACAAGTATTATCGTAGTTTGTTTTTTCCTTATTTAAATTGTTTTCGTATTTTAACAAATGAGACTTTTGACATTTTGTAAGAACTTTCTTTAATATTTAGATTTATTAATCTTTTTACGGGGTACACCTAACTTTCCAAATTATAAAAATTCTACCACTGTAAAAGGGTCAACTAGAGGTCTAAGCTGTATTAGGGATAGTCTTAGGGTCGACTGAATAAACGTATAAAACTATTCGACAAGGACTTTAAGTGTACTTTAAGTTTCCTAGGTATAATCGGTTTTGTCAGAACTTTTTCTTATTTAAACCTTCTGGGTGTGAAGGGTTAAAGGGTCAATAATTTTTCGATGTCATTAGTTCTGTCGTACCAAGTCCGTATTCCTATCTGCATACCTAGTGACCTTAACATAACTCATAGGTCTTTATTCGGGAACGTAAATGTCAGTCACTGACAAATTGTTCCCATGGTTTTTGTTAAGTCACCTCCTTTCTTATCAGAAAAGTTGTATACCACGACCTTGTCGATCTATAGGTGTATACTTTCTTACTTTATCCTAGGGACGAAATGTGGTACACGTTTTTAATTGAGTTTTAGCAAGTTTCTGGATTTATATTCTCGATATTTTAAGAATATTCTTTTGAACCTCTATTAGAAGCACTGGAACCTAAACAGTTCCCAAAGAATCTAACTGTGGTCATTATGTTCCTCGGTTTCCTTTTTTTAAACATATAACCTAAAGTAATTTCAATTTTTTTTGAAAACATGAATTTTCCTGTGGTAGTTCTTTCGTTTTTCAGTCAGGTGTATAAACCCTATTTTATAAACATTTAATGGATTATTCCCTGAATATGAACATAGATATACAGTTCTTGAGAATGTTGAGTCATTAAATTTTTTTTTTTTTGTTGGGTTAATTCTTTATACGTTTCTTAGACTTATCCGTCAATAGGTTTCTACTACATGTTTACCGACTATTTGTATCCTCTACAAATTGTAACCAGTAGTCCCTTTACGACTAACTTTTGATGTCACTCTAAGACGAATTATGGGAATTTTACCGATATTAATTTTTCCGTCCATCATTGTTAACAACCGTTCGTATACCTCTTTAATTTTGAGAGTATATGACGGACACCCTCACATTTATACCATATCGGTAAAACTTTTTGTCATACCGACAAGGAGTCCACTAAAGGATAGAGATACCGGAACGGATATGACAAGACAAATAAACCCTTACGGTTAGGAAAATAGAAACGGACAGTCTTAGGAAGGACAGGGTGTTTCGGATCGAGTCGAATGTTAAAGGGTTCGGATATCAGAATCTTTGTCTAAGACGATCCAACACATAGAGAAAAATCATAATGTTTTAACGAAAAGTATTACGAAAATGACTAAGGGTAACAAAGTCTAAGAAGGATTGTGATCTATGACAGTCTGAATAAACAATTACAAACAATCAGACTATCCAAACTTCACTATAATATAGGGTAGATGAACACAAAACGACTAATGATCATAGAAACCTGTAGAAAAAGAAAAGAGGAGGTAGAGGGTTCAGTAAACTCACTAAAAAAAAGACACTTAACGTACTACTCTAAGACAACCAAATAAAAGTAAAAGAATAACTAATTATACTCAAGAAATAAGACCTATGATCAAGAAAAAAGTCAAGTCAAACCAGTGAGTCAACACAGGTTGAGACACTGGGGTACCTGACGTCGTACGGTCCGGAGGGACAGGTAGTGGTTGAGGGCCTCAAATGAGTTTGAATACAGGTAACTCAGTCACTACGGTAGGTTAGTAGATTAGTAGAGTAGGAGACAGTAGGGGAAGAGGAAGGTGGAAGTTAGAAAGGATCGTAGTCCCAGAAAAGGTTACTCAGTCAAGAAACGTAGTCCACCGGTGTCATAACCTCAAAGTCGAAGTCGTAGGCAGGAAGGTTACTTATAAGTCCTGACTAAAGGAAATCCTACCTGACCCAACTTAGAGGAACGGTAGGTTCCCTGAGAGTTCTCAGATAAAATCTACACACTATTTATATAAAAGAGTGAGACACGAACAAAAAAATTGACAAATATAATAATAATATATAATATTATCGTAGAACAGTATGTCTAAATTTAAAACTCTTCAATTTAAATAGTTGGAAAATATCAAAAGACAAACAAACAAAACCAGAGTTGATTCTTTATGAAAGATTCACTTCACTTCAGCGAGTCAGCACAGGCTGAGAAACACTGGGCACCTGACATCTGGTGGTTCGAGGAGACAGGTACCCTAAGAGGTCCGTTCTTATGACCTCACCCAACGGTAAAGGAAGAGGTCCCCTAGAAGGGTTGGGTCCCTAGCTTGGGTCCAGAGGGTGTAACGTCCCTCTGCGAAATTGGAGACGCGGTGGTCCCTTCGGGTTACGAAAGATTAGGGTCCCAGTTCGACTATAAGATGATAAAAAAAAGACTATCAAAATTTGAAAAACAAAGAAATTAAATCCAGAAACTAGAAAGACCTTAACCTCTTCACACTCCACCTAGATTATAAAAAAAGAAGTGTGCCTTTTGGTTCATAGGGTCATATAAAATGACTTAGACTCGTCCTAAGAAGGGAAATGGTTTAGAACACTTTGTGTTGTCACTTTACTTTCTCACTTAACTAGATCTTCCTTTTCCCTAAGTACCTGGTTTAGTAGTTAAACGTTTTAAAGTTGACGAAAAAAGAGAGAAAATTTTTTCTTCACGTCCCTCTCGTCTTTGGAACGTGGTTTGTTAGACATTTCACGACTGATGGAGGGTGGACAGAATATGGCTATCTAAACCCCACCCCATCCCTCGTCGCCGTTGTGTGAGGACCTAACCATTAACTCTGTCTGATCCAGTAGATAAAAGGTAATTTTAAATAGAGTATGACCGTCTATCCCTTGAAACCTTTATAAAAAATCCAAACATTTTCTTACAAAACATGACTCGTTGTCGTGGCTAAATGGACGAATGAATCCTCATCAAAATAATAATCGAAATTATATCGGATAAAAGAATAGAGACAAAAAAACACTAAAAAAAAAAAAAGGTGATTTCTGAAATAGTTTGATTCAGACCAGACCAAAATCGTCGGAAAGAGAAGGACCGGTCGGTTCCACCTACTGGGTGTCCAATCACGGAGAGTGGACTACCCACTCAAGAGGGACTTCCACGTCGTATTGACCTCGTGTCAACTAATGACCTATCAGGAGGGTAAGAACAATGGAGTCCCCTTTAACGGAACGGTGTTGATTCTTGTCACGGAGTGAGTGTGGGAATATAGGACCCCGAGTCGTTACCGTCCGACCCGCCCACCCGAAACTTAGGTATCATGTCCGTTGGAGTATAAGTCCAGTCACCCGACCAGACCTCGGTCGTGACGTCCCGACGACGGAGGAAGTGTCTGGATGTAAGAGTGGTCCTTTAGTGAGAATCGTCGGTCCGGAGGATTATCATTCTTGTTAATTCTAAATCCGGAAAAAAGGGGGACCTTGAGTGTCTAAGTTCCCAGGTAAATTAAAAAGAAAGGAGGACGAATAACTTCTTTTCTCTCTTTTTCGGGTGTTTGACGTTAATTTTATAAAGGGTAGAAATGAAACATCGGACAGTTGAGTTTCGTTATTTTTGTTAAAACGATAGTCCTACTTCAAAAAACTCGAGACAGAGGATTTGTAGAAACAGGAAAGGGACAGAAACAGGGTAACAATGACAAAATCGAAACGGAAACCCGACAACGGTGTTGAAGGGTAGACCAAGGAGAAGAAGACTAGAGTAGTTGAGGTTTGGGGAAAGACACAACGATGATCTCAGCAAAAATATCTTGTGTTTAGACTTTGAGGGGTCAAATTTTAGGAGGTCACCTAAGAAAAATATTTAATTAATAAATTAAAACCGACACGACCCATGAGTAACGAAACAAGTCCGATGAGAAGTGACTCCACGTGTCCGAAGAGTACCACTGAAGAGAACAACACCTCGTGTCCGAGATTCGTCGTGTTCTAAGTCACAAATACCGTACCTCTGAGATCTCGAGCTCAAACACCGTGTGTCCGAATCAACGAGGAGTCGTACACCTTAGAAGCACTTGGTCCCTAGCTCGGACACAGGGGTCGTAAGTGTCCGTCTAAGAATGGGTGACATGGTGGTGGAAGTCATCTAATAAATGACTATTTAAGGTACGGAAGCGGACCGTAAGTCTAGAGAAGTGTTGGATGATGGTCACATAAAAAAATTAGAAGTAGAGGACTATGAGAACGGGTGTCAGATATTTGGGTTAGTATGACTTGACAAACAGTAAACGGACTATACCGTATGTAAAAGTACGGAAGCACGTACTTTAAATATATATAAAGAATTAGGGATGGGGTGTATGGAGACATAAGTAACAAGTTTCGGTTGATTTTACAAAGAAGACTTTTCGATAAGGGTCGGTAGGGTCTGGACAAGAAGTGAAGGAGGAGTCGTAAAGTCATTGTGCGGTTGGAAGAGACTAAAATATAGTATATATAACGGATATCTATTTAATTATATTTAATGGATATAATAAAGGAACAACTTGACATTCGAGATACATCTCTTGGAACGTGGTACGAATTGCGTCATTCGTAAACGAGTTATGATTGTCACGACTACCTATTACTACTTCTTTAGACCTAATTCAGTGAAATCCGGAAGTGATTGGTGAATAATGGTCAGAATAATACAGTTAAGTCCAAAAAAATTCCCTCTTTTTTCTCACTCGTTCCGTCCTCCTTCTACTTTAATAAAATTCCCTTCCGCTAAATATTTAACCCTTAAGACCGGTTTCTACCCACCAGTCCTGTCCCTTCTCAACTTTCTTAACTCAGACCTAAACTTGTTCCTTTTTGACTCCTTCTTACTGACTATAGGATAGACACCTAACAACACGACCTCGTCCCCTTTGTCTGTACAAGACCTCCCACTTTGATCCTGGACATCAAACCTTCGACAAGTCCCAATCTAAGGAAGGTTCCAACTAAAAATCACGGTTCATTTCTTTAAAGAATCGGAGGTCTCGCGAAGTCTTCTTCGAAACTGACGGACTTCTCCAAGACTTATGTGGCAGTAATCTTCCACACGACCGTATCCGGCACACTGGTCGGTACGCCCGGTAATAACTTCTATAAGGTCACGACCTACCGTTTAACCTGAGTTAGTGGAGATTATAGAGAAGATTGACACATTAAGTCACGAACACACTACGAAAAGTCATTACACTCGTACCAGATATAATCCTGTGGCTCACCCTTGTCTTATCGAAAAATTTTTTTTTGGGACTTGGTAGAAACTAGTTTCGTTAAGAGAACTCATTAAAGGACAAAAAAGTCCAAAGCTTAGACTTTATTCTTACAACCGCTTCTTTTATCGTCGGTTTAGGTCTCCAAATAGGTTTCGTCTGAGTACAAAACTCCCTCCAACCATCTCACCTGAAACAGAGTAAGTCGGTCGGGTCAAGACATCGGTGAGAGAAAAATGATCAACACATTCTATTTAGATTCGAAGTTATAGGAGTAGATATTTTACTCTGATTATTATATAAAGTATTTCAATCCCATCTATTTCTTCACGAACTATCGAGTCTTGTATAAGGTTTAATTTTTATATAGGAAGAAAAACGGGAGAAGAAAGAGTAAAACTCTCTTAATTTCACAAACTTCAAAAACAAACAAAAATAACAAGTAAACAAAACGAATAAACCAAAAAACCAATGGGGACCCTAACCTCCCTGTCAAAAAATTAAAACAAGCACTCGAAGTCTGGACCTCACAGAAGTAACGTATTCACAGGGGGGACGAGTGTTGCTGTTTTAGGAGAAACAGAAGGACTGGGTTCCTCAATCAGAAGACGATCGAAAAACTATGTGACGATAAAAATGAAGGATTTCTAGTTCAGTAAAGTCTTTATTAAAGAGATCTTTCATCAAAGATTAAAGGTATAATTAGTTTTTTATCGAAATATAAAGAAGTCAGGATTAGGATCATTGTCATTTTCCCTAATCTAACATAATTGTAGATATTTCGTCAATTTTACATATGGAGTCTTAGGGTCCTTTGAACTAGTGATGACTTCGGAAACTCCATGTTCCCTCTTTTTGAATAAACACCGGTAAATAAGAGTAGTGAGAACTGGAAGTTTTTTATGTTTATGTCCTCTCCGTATGTACAAAGGTTCCTGGTTCAGGATCAATAAACCATCCACACCTTTTTCGGTCAAGGGTGGTGACTAAACCCGAAGAGAACACCGAGTCAACGATTTCTTAGGAGGACATTACACCTTCTGGACCCGAGATAGGGACCCAACCCTTCTAGGGGACCTCTTCCTTTTCCGATAGGTGAGGTCATAAGACCGGATCTCTTAAGGTACCTGACATATCAGGTACCCCAACGTTTCTCAGCCTGTGCTGACTCACTGAAAGTGAGTGAGTGGTGACTAAATGATTTATTAGAACCGGTTTTTTAGTGAAATGGAGGCACTCGGAACTAAAGGAATAGATGTTCTACCCCCTTTATTGCAATCACAACAAAACTCTGAACTCTGTACATAATTTCATAGAAAACAGACTCACCACCTACTTTGTAGGTATAACATAGTGGTTCGTGAAGTCGTCTAGGTCCGTCAGAACCCCTTGACCCTGAACCTTACGTGAGACGAGTGAACCCACCCCGTCTCGGACAGGTCTCAGAACCCTCACACGACTCTTCTGAAGTCGTCCCTTATTAACGTTGGATTGTTTACAATGATATAGGACTTCGATTGTAACATCACTGTCTTCTATCCGTCAGAGGACTTTCATCCATTTGTATATCATACAGTCCAACAATTGGCGACACTTCCTTTTGTTTCGTCCTATTCTTCGTGTCTCTCATTACTTTCAACTTCCAGGACAAAATCTTTCTTACATACTACTGGAAACTTGTCTTAAGGTCTTTCCCCCTTTCCCCTTCCCACTTCTAAGACTCTACCCCTTTACCAACTGTGTAAATTTCTTATCGCGTCTCCGGTAACACCGACCTCATCTAATTGTACCTCCGTTCATCATCCCGAAAGGACTTTCGACCATTTCTTAGGGACGTTACGTCCTCTAGGGTCAAACTGAGGACCCAACCCTTCTAGACGACCTCTTCCCCATCCGATGGGTGAGGTCATAAGAACCCGAAGGGACCACCGAGTCGACCATTTCTTAGACGGACGTTACACCCTTACCGACCTCTTCCCTTACCGATGGGTGAGGTCATAAAACCGGACCTCCAACGTTTCTCAGTCTGCACTGACTCGCTGAAAGGGAAAGTGAAAGTTCATCATCCTCTCCTTCAATTCTCCATTGGTTTCAGGTCCACCCAGTGACTTTCCTAAAGAGACACCAACAGTACCCTTCGATACACCCCAAATTTCTCTCCTCACAGCACTAGACTAAATTACAAAATTTCCCAACAAGACCGACGACACCCTTTATCTGACGTACCGTTGTTTCTTCGTCTCTCTGGTCAATTCTTCGATAACGTTATTAGATCCACTCTTTATTACTACTGAACCTGATCTTACCTTTCATATATTCATTACTCTATCCCAGTCTAAAACTCATAAAAGACTTCCATCTTGACTTTTCCTCAACGACTACTTAATCTACACTTATCCTCCTTTTTCATCTCAGTTTCTACCGACATTCTAAAAACCGGACTCCTTGATTTTCTTGCTTAACAGTAAATGACCACACCTCTTTTTCGAACCTCTTGTCTAAACCTTCCATCTTTCATTTATAAATCTTCTATCTTTCATTCATAAATTAAAACTTAGTATTAAATTTTATTATTAAGGATTCAAAAACTTGAGAATTGACAAACGGACGGAGGATCGTGAAACTCCAGAATGATTAAATTATGAATATGGTTGGATAATCCATATATTATAATAATATAATATAATCCATTTATTATAATAATAAGAGTATTTGATTTCGTATCGTTTACCGGGTTCCAGTGTGTTTATTAATCACTACAAGGTCTTTAAGTTTGGATTCGAATCTATATCGAGGTATCTGGTATGAGAATCGGTGAGACGGTAGATTTGAACTACAGATCGTTTGTAGGTTCACCTCCACAACTCATTCGTCAATCTATGATAAACTCAGTCCACAATCCTCTCTTCAGGTCAGATCTACATACTTTGAATTCGTATCCATCACCTGTACTTTTACTTTTCTATGCAACCCCGATTACTGGTATTTCCCTCTATATCAGTGTCCTTCTTTTTCACTACTCTAGTTCGAGATTTTCCGTTGGATCGAAAGTCCACACCAATTGGGTAGTCAGGACGAAGAATCTCGGTCCCTCCCTTGTTCGGTTCGAAGAATACCTACAGGGGTTTCACGATGGGAAGTAGGAACGGACCTTACAAGAAGGAGGGAGAAAAAAACAGATGTAGGTCCCTGTGGATCATGGGTCATATTAGGGACCGTCTGTCATCCATGATTTATTTACAACCAACAACTTCCCGAGAAGAGACGAGTGAACTGTCGGAACAGTCCATGAGAAACTCCACGTAAGGTCGACAGGTGAATGGACAAAAAGAGAAAGTAATGAACCACTGGAAAAGTTCCGGTCCCTAGGAGAACCTAAACAAAACAAAAATTTGGAAAGTATCGAGGTTTTATGTTAAGGACTCATTAGAGAAATGACTCATGGATAAGAGACGGAACCCCGAAGGACCTACCGAGTCAAGTCAAGTCAACACGTCAATACAGGTTGAGAAACACTTGGGTACCTGATGTCGTGCGGTCCGAAGGGACAGGTAGTGGTTGAGGGTCTCGAACGAGTTTGAGTACAGGTAGTTCAATCACTACGGTAGGTTGGTAGAGTAGGAGACAACAGGGGAAGAGGAGGACGGAAGTCAGAAGGTCGTAGTTCCAGAAGTCCTGACTAAAGGAAATCCTACCTGACCAACCTAGAGGAACGTCAGGTTCCCTGTTCTCAGAAGAGGTTGTGGTGTCAAGTTTTTGTAGTTAAGAAGTCACGAGTCGAAAGAAATATCAGGTTGAGAGTGTAGGTATGTACTGATGACCTTTTTGTTTTCGAAACTGATCTGTCTGGGAACAACCGTTTCATTACATAGACGAAAGATTATACGACAGATCCAATCAGTATCGAAAAGAAGGTTCCTCCTTCGCAGAAAATTAAAGTACCGACGTCAGTGGTAGACGTCACTAAAACCTCGGGGGGGGGTTTTTTTTATTTCAGAGAATGACAAAGGTAACAAAAGAGTAGATAAACGGCACTTCACTACCCTGGCCTACGGGTAGGTCACCACCCAGTACCGTAGACCAGGGGTCACCGAGTCGTCACTTCTTAGGCGACTCAGTTCTCTATGTCTAAACTAGGGACCCAACCTTTCTACGGGACCTCTTCCTTTACCGTTGTGTGAGGTCATAAGAACGGACCTCCTCAAACTGTCCGATGTTAGGTACCTCAGAGCTACCAGCCTGTACTGAATTGTTGACTTCGTGTTGTTTAAGAGAATAGACACGATCCACGGTCTCTAGGGTCATCGTAGTTTTCTCCGTCATCCTACTCATTATACTCAATCCCCGTTCCTTTGTTTTACTCGTTTTGTTTTGGTCCTTGTAACAACCCTCCTTCGGGTCGAATGGATACTATGAGAAAGAACTGTCTCCTTCAACTACCACCCCTTCCCTATAAGAGATGACCGGTGTGTCTGATAAGTAGGGATCGGACACAAACTTCTTTCACCGTTTTTGGTGATCTGGTAAGTCTATACTGGATTTAGTTTAGGGAATACTGATATGTCATCTTCACTCTTTATCTCAATTCCCTGATGTAGACTATCTCACGGACTACTTGATACCTTCCTCCAAGCACTGTAACATGTCCTCTGTCCTTAGTTCTGGTAGGAGTTCTTTTTCTTTACGTTTTTTCGTTTTACCGACAGATTCCTCCGGAATGTTTATCGACACTTTTCTTCTCTTCACTTTTCGTTGCCTTTTTTCCTTTCTCTATGGGTAAACTTACGTCTCAAGGTTTCTTATCGTTCCTCTCTATTCTTTCGGAAGGAGTCGTTAGTCACGTTTCTTTATCTCCTTTTGTTATCTTACCCTTTCTGATCTCTAGAGAAGTTCTTTTAATCTCTGTGGTTCCCTTGTAAAGTACGTTTCTACCCGAGTTATTTCCTGTCTTTACCATACCTGGATCGTCTTCGTTTTCTATAATTCTTAACTACGAAAACTTTACACCACAACTCCTTCTGAGAACTCTCAGGGAACCTGACGTTCCTCTGGGATGGTCAGGTAGGATTTCCTCTAGTCAGGACCCACAAGTAACCTTCCTGACTACAACTTCGACTTTGAGGTCATGAAACCGGTGAACTACACTTCTCCATTGAGTAAACTTTTCTGGGACTACGACCCTTTCTAACTTCCGTCCTCCTCTTCCCTTGCTGTCTTCTACTCTACCGACCTACCGTAGTGACTGAGTTACCTGTACCCAAACCTGAGGCCCTCAATCACTACCTGTCCCTCCGGACCGCACGGCGCCAAGTACCCCAGCGTTTCTCAGCCTGTGCTGACTCGCTGACTTGATTTGACTCGGACACAAACTCTTCGAACCTACGAACGACAGGTCGACTCCCGTCCTCCACCACCAAACGAGTTCCTCATCCTTTCTCCTGGACTAGTTCGCGATAACACATGTCCGTTTCCTCTGTATCGATATGAAAGTTTTTTGAACGTCCAACTCCTTTCCCCCTTCCTGTCCCTTACATTTCTTTGGTAACTTCATGTGACACTATTCAAAACATTAACCCCTACGTACACAGAAGTTTAAACAAGACAAGATGTCCCATCTTCTCTGTCTCAAGTCACTTCATACTCTTCAGTGAAAGTCTGTTAGTCTCGTCAGAGTGTCACCTCCTCCCACGACTCAGAGCCCTTTCCTTTCTAAAACACCAGTCATCTTTAGGTCCCGTCCCTACTTACTACGGTACTTACACAACATCTCCTCGGGATTGGAGTTTACACTCCCACCTGGTTTACCGAAACTTCAATGAAGATTAGAGACGTCTAGACACTGGGATTCAGGGACGGAAAGAGAGTCGGACTCTTACAGTGGATCTTTTACTTCCAGAAAGATTACGACGACAAGAAACTATGGACGGTTTAAGTTCACTTTTTTTTAAGAATCTTTGTGACTTCCTTCTAGGATATTAACGGGGATTTTCTGTAGACTTTACTACATTATCCCCACCCTAATGAGAAACGATACGGTAGAGAGTGCACTTCGACTTATGTCTAAAGTCGGTACTCTGGTCTAGTGAAACAAAAGGTCTAATTTGGGAACTGAAATCGTCTGGAGGTACAACGATTAAGCCTTTTCTGTTACCGTGGGGTGAGGTCATGGGAACGACCTTTTAGGGTACCCACCTCCTCGGACCACCCGACGTCAGGTACCTCAGTGATTTTCATCCTACGCTGACTCGCTGAAGGGAAAGTGAAAAGTGAAAGTACGTAACCGCCTTTACCGTTGGGTGAGGTCACAAGAACGGACCTCTTAGGGTCCCTATCCCCTCGGACCACCCGACCGCAGTGCGTTTCAGCCTGTACTGACTTCGCTGAATCGTCGTATAACGATTAATTCACTGTTGTTCAACCGACGGAACCGACACTTCAGTCTTTTACTAACCCCTCATTTCTCTCTACTTAAAAGAAACCTCAACCTTTCCTAAATCCCTTTCCGTATAATTGTTTCTATGTAATAATTTCGAGTCATAAATGTTTAGGGTTTCTTCGAAAATCCCTAAATCCCTAAATTAGAAACTGAAAATTTTAGTCGAAAGGTAACAGTCAGTTTTATGGTTACTCGTAATTTTTATTGGCATCGTTCGTCACTCTGTCCGTGAATGTGTGACGATCACGCTCATGTTTAACTATCAGGAAGATCTTTCGTTACACCGTTTCATACACTTCAGAGAATCGTACAGTGAAGAGTAGTAAAGACGACGATAAAGGGACTAGACTCGGGGTAATAGGTACGTTCCTCAAATGTCATCGAGGATTGACCAGAGATCCGAAGAGATAAGAAGGGGGCAATACCAGACAAAAGGTGTGTCGACTCACTACAAAAAGTTTGGATTCAGTCTATTACAATAATAAGACGAGTTCTAGGGCAGTACCGAAGAGTAAAGTGAGTCTCATTTTCAACTTCAGGAATGTCACGGATATTCCGGGGACGCACTTGACGGGTCGGAAAATAGACTGAGTAGATGACGGAGAAGGGAGGAGCAAACAAGGTTAAGTCGATGTGACCGGAGAAGTGACAAGGAGTCTGTACAGGGTATAGTATATGGGGGTTGAATCCCGGTAACACGACTCATAAAGGAAGTAGACTTTACGAGAAGGAAGTCGGTAGACGAACCAATTGATAAAGGAAATTCAGAAAGACCTTTAGAATGAGAGAGGCACCGTAATAAGTGTTATAGGTTCACAGGTGGTTGTTTACTTATCTTTTTGTTTTACAAACACACATGTGTGTGTGTGTGTGTGTGTGTGTGTGTGTGTGTGTGTGTGTGCCACCTTATAATGAATAGGTACTTTTCCTAATTTCAAGATTATGTATGATTTTGCACCTACTCGAATTAAGACAATTCTTCGGTCTGTGTTTTCCTACTTCTCATAAACTAAGGGATATATATCGTATAGATCTTATCCGTTTAAATATCTCTGTCTTTCATCTAATTTCCAATTATGTCCAATACCCTTCTCCCTTACCTCATAATAACGAATTATCCATCTCAAGACAAACCTCATCAATTTTTCAAAATCTTTATGTATCCTACCAACATGTCGTAACACTTACATTACTTACGGTGACTTAATATGTACATTTACCAAGTTTAGTGTTCAAAACAATGTATATAAAACAGTGTTATCTTTTTTAAAAATTAGGGATATATATGATACTCACCACCTGACCTAGTCCGAACATACCCGAGAGATCCCGGTGAACACTCGTAGAGAAGAGTCGATAAGTAAACTACTACAACGACCGAACTTTGGTCGGTACCACTCTCATAAATGTCGTACCTTGAGTCGTTCACGATGTTTTATCCCGAAGTGACGTCAAAGGGACCCGGTCAACAATTTATAAGTGGTCGCGTGGTGACTTATATACACATATTTTTACGTATCTCTTGATAGGCCTCTGAATTTACGGTTTGACAATGACAGAGACGCCTCCTCTCATCACAACACCGTCCGTACACTTTCGTCTCAATGTAGAAAATGGTATATATGAATATACCACAAAGTCAAAACAACAACAAAAAAATGTCACTCGTAGATCCGTATATATAGAATATGACGAAAATTTTTTATCTTTTTATACATATATAAAAGATAAAAAGAGTCTTCCGATTTTGCTCGGTGTATATACCAGACTTTACCGAGTACTTCTCCGACTTCAGGTTCGGACCCTGAACCTAAGGTAAAGGAGTCTTTAGTAAGAAGAACGGGTTGATTTATCCAAAAAAAAAAAAAAAAAGACAGAAAAGTATCCAATGGGGTGTCGGATGGGTCGACGCCGGGGACGGATGTTAGGGTCGGACATGGGGTGGTTATCGGGGTCAATACGAGGTCCATTCTTCTTTCACCTCTGTCATCACTACTCACCCTACCCTCCACTCCGAGATGAACCCTTTTTTATTTGAGTTTTGTGGACGACCGGAAAGGTACAGGAATTGACGAGATCCGAGTCGAACAGGTACTAACTAACAGGTTCCTCAGGGGAGACCCTTGACCCCGTCAAGTCGGAGGTCAACCCCGTCCTTGTCTTAAAGGAGACAAGAGACATTGAATGTCACTCAGCAGAGAAGACGATCTCATGGACTCTGTACGCAGGAGGAGTGTCTTGGAGGACGAGAGGATTACAGGTGTGGGTCACAAACGAGGAAAGGGGACTCCGACGGCAACTGCACACGTGTGAGTCTGTGTGGCTCGTGGTTGAATGTGTCGTCTGCAGGACCTACACCTGGACCTTCTCTCACTTTCTGAACGGTGGTCTGTGTTTCTCGACCAAAGGTTCGACCTCGTTTCTTGAACCAAAAGTTTTTATTGTTTCCCGGTTGTGAGGAACCAATCTTTCATAACTTCTTCAAACAAAGTCAAGCCCTCGTTACGTCTCCAGAATCGTGACTACAATTGGAGGTAAAGGAACGTGGTGTGGGGGGCGGGATGGGGGGTGGTCTTTTCGATGAGAGTCGACCACGAAATTGTGAGTTCCCCGGTCTCTTTCTAACACCCGAGACGTCAAACATTCAGAACCCAAATTTAGGACTAATAGATTGAGTGATCGACACTCCGGAATCTGTTCAATGGAGTGGACTCTTTACACGATGGATGGAGTGACAACATCTACCAAAACACATTCAAGGAAAAGTAAATAAGTTGGTCATAAACGATCTACGGGAGGTGTGATCTTGTCTTATTTTCCTTCCTATAATAGAAGCGGATTTCATCGAATGTCAACTAAATCCTCGACTGTACATTTGTTTAAGGACCGCCATACCACACTACTTATAACAGTTTCCTTATGTATATTCTTCTCTCCTTGGTTTCCTCCCTTGTAGGAGACGAACCCCAAGTCTCACATCCCCTTCCGAAGTGCCTCCTGAATCGTCACCTATGAACTCTCTCTTCATTCTTCGTAAGAAAAAACAAACCAACCACCTCCCAAAAAACAACAACAATTCTCCGTAAGAAAAAACACACAAACAAAATCAACCAACCCAAAACAACAATAACGACTCTCCGTAAAAAAATTTGTATGTTTCCTTTTCAACCCGTAAGATCTACCTCATCTTGGACCCGTTTTCGTGCCTCTACCCTCCTTACTGTGACTTCTTGTAGTTTTATCACTCTTACTAACTTCGTATCCGAGAACCCGTCCCGTCAGGTTTTAGACCTAGTGTCTACAAGCTCCCGGTCTAAACCTTTCAGGAACTTACAGCACTATTATAGGAGTAAAAGTACAAATCATTAATAATAAGAGTTCAGTCTTTCGAACTTTTCCGGAATCTCTCGGAGGTCAAGTCAGGGAAGAGAACTGTTACGTCTCTTTTCGTCACAAAATAGGTTGAATGGGTTACTTAGTTGTCATTGTATACCTGATCTTTCTAGATTCCCAAGAACCAGAGTCCTAAAAGCCACGGTTAGGTCCTAAGTGGGGTGACTGCAAGGGAAAGAAGGTCCTAAAAATTTACTCTGTTTGTACCCGACACAGTCTTCTGGATCTAAACGTAAGACTGAGACAGTGAAGGATCTAATCGTTAGAATTTCAGAGGACTGGAGACTCGGAGTCAACGGGGAGGATTTCATCCCAATTACAGTACTAGTATAATATGAGTGTACGTGTACGTATAGTACTCGGGACGAGAAAAAAACCGTTTATTCTTGGTAAAATACGTTTATTCACTACAATTAGGGATTTCACAAATGTATCCATGTAATAAGGTGAACGGGAACGACACGGTTCCCGTGAGACCTTCTGGGATATCTACTAAGTCTAAACACTTTGACGTCAGTAACGGGAGTTTTTCGAACACTCCCCTTGTCACTGTGTGTCCGAGTTTTTTTTTTAGAGATTACTATAGAGTGGTGTCTATAAAATAAGATATGAGTGAAATTAGTTATTCCATATATAAAGGGTTTTTTGTATATGATCCTCCGTCTTCGTCACTTTTGATGTCTTTAAGAGAAAATATTTTCTGAATTAGGTTAAACTATTCAAGGTAGTATGAATTTTTGATACCACCAAAACTATGATTAGAATATCATATTTTTACTAAAGTTACGATACTTTAGACACTTAACAGAACCATTTGATGGGTCAGATTTTGTGTTACTCTATTCATCACATCTTCCAGTCCATTCTAGGTTCCACTTCCTCTACGCAATAGAAGTATCAGTCCTTCGGTAGTCACTGGAGACACCTTCACCAGCCCCTCCCCTCCGACCTCACTTCCTCACCCAAACCGTCTACCTCGGATGTCAATGTTCTCCGAACGACGATTCAGCGAAGTCAGCACAGGCTGAGACATGCTGGGGTATCTACCGTCGGGTGATCCGAGGAGACAGGGACCCTAAGAAGTCCGTTCTTATGACCTCACCCAAAGGTAAAGGAAGAGGTCACGTCCTTTCACTTTTCGCTTTCACTTCAACGAGTCAGCACGGACTGAGAATCGCTGGGGTACCTGACGTCGGATGGTCCGAGGAAGTAGGTACCTTAAAAGGTCCGTTCTCATGACCTCAGAACCGATGATCGTTTTCCTCCTGCCTCCTCCTGACTCATCTTCCCCTCTGTCCCAATGTACCCCCAAAAACAAAAACAAGAAAGACCCTTACTTGTAATTTATTCATGACTACTCTTCCTCGTTCACCTCTCCTGTAACTCTGTGTCTTCTTGCTCACAGTCTACCTCGGTCCGAAGGTTCCTCCGACACTACCACACCCTTCAGGTCTCGAGCTAAGAGAGTAAACAAAACCCTTCGATTACCTTACCCCACGAAGGGTACCTTCTCGTCGAGAAGGAGAGTCTCATTTCCTTTCCAGTGTCCACCTACACGATTATTATTGAACAGATCACCCTTCACGTCTCAAGAATAGAGGACTAGAACTAAACGACTCTGTTCACTCGTTCCTCTCTCCCTCACAAGAGTTACTCTCTCCAGTCCCTACTCGAAATGACACTTTTCCATCCTCTCCTCTGAACTCGTCATTGTGCCGGTACATTGTAACCTCCACGTTGACTCCACCTCTGACACACAAAGAGTTCCGAGAGGGGGTCGGGACCCTATAACAGAATATTACAAGGTTTGAAGACTACTATCTAAATCCTAGTCAAATGGTTCTTTCGTCTTCCTGCCCCTTATTTATCGATTGTAAACAACTTACCAGGGTCACACAGTCCCCGATAAAATTCGAGAAATACCCATAATTGAACAAAATATAGTGTCGTCTGTAAACTCCAGTAATCACAATAAGGGTAAAAAGATTCACCCTTTTGATTTTGAATCTCTTCAATTACCTTGATCGGGTTTCTAGGGTTAGGTCCGTAGGTCGGTGGTGTAGGCGTATGTGAGAATTGGTGTAATATCAACGTCAATTGATCTCTCTTTAACTCTACAATCTCATCAGTCCACTCTCTCCCTTCCCTCTCGTCTATCTTTTTTGGACTCTGACCCTACCACCGTACCCCCTCTTACCTATCTAACCTTTCGAGGATCGTACATATTTCATGACTAATTCAAAATTAAAATTACGTATGTTTTATAGTTGGGTGTAGATTGAACTAAAAGGGGTTAAACATAAAAATTTTTAGTCGTATAAAGATTCGAGACTGATTTGGTAAAAGAGTCTTTGGACGTGTCAGGTGATGTGTCCCACCATAATCGTACGATACAGTCTTTCGGGGTTTGACCCTCAACCTTCTGGTCCCAACATCGTCATTGAGACGATGACTAAGACCACACTGGAACCGTCTAGGACAACAGAAACCTCAATGTATACGTGTGTCGACCAGACACCGTATGCCACCCTCCGACCGGAGACACAAAGGTCCAGACAACTGGCACCACCTCCGTGGCTGAGTTCCTGTCGCTTCTACAACATCCACGAGAGTCGAAGGACGGTCTCGACGGTAAACACTACGACTCTTTACGACGTCCTATCTTAGGACGTCTCCCCGGTCCGATAGTCCAACTTTAAAGAGAGTCGAAAAAGTTCCTCTGTTTCTTCAACGAAGTTTTTTCTCGATAAAAATCGTCGTGACTCATGGGATGTTACAGTAGACAGGTCTTACGTCCCTTTACAAAGTGAGGAAGTAACCAAAACTTTCGTCGAACCCATGAACCTCGAAAAAAGGTCCGAGATTGCTTAACTCCCGAGAAGGAATTTAAACCGCGACGTCCTCCACATCGGTTGTCTCCGAAGAAATGTCTTAGATCTCTGGTTTCCTGCACAGTATAATTACCATTAGACTGAACTTTTACTTCACTTTCCTTTTTGTCTTATTGATTGTCTATTTTTACTTTATGGAGGAGTGTTTTTTTTAGAAATATTTAGCAACAGTAGACAACAGCGTGAACTAAAGTATCGTCGGAAGATCTGATCTATGTAATAAGGGTAACACGTATACTACTTGGACCCTTCCCCTTCCTTAAACACAAAAGACTTGTGGAGGGTACTAGGTCCGTGGTACGTCCAGAACAGTGTTTTAAACAAAAAAGGGATGTCAGAACACTCAATCTCTAAGAACAGAGGTCAAAAAGAGTCTCTCCATTTTAATGAACACGTTTCAACGTGTCGATTTCTCGTCACCTCGAGTCTAAGTTTCGGTCAGACTGACGGGTGTCAGACGGGGACGATGTCATCGTGTGAGAGGGTCTCCAAAATCCCTTATTTCACGGGGACGTAACCAGGATCGGGAAGTCGTCAAATATCTCTCGAGAAGTCTCTGGTTTCTACCACCAAAACAGGGATTTGGAAATCGAAAAATAGGTCGTGTATGGTGGAGACAGTACACACTTCAGGGAGACGTCACGAACCCTCTTGACTTTAAATAAGAATCGTATTTGTTCGTTTCTCGTCCTTGAACCTGTATACGTGAAGGTCCGTCGATACCCAGTCGAAGGACCTTCTACAGCACCGTAGGTTTCCCATGGGGAGGGGTCACTCACCCGAAAGGACCTACCGTTCAGACAGTGGGAGAGGTCCCACCTCCATGAAACATGGGAAACGTAAGTGTCAAAAGAATACATCGGGCCCCCTTTGACGATAAAACTCTGTTTCAGACAAAAACATTGACGTTACATGATGAAACGTGTCTAAGAATCACCATTAAAGTTGATTGTAAAGATAGGTTGTCTCAAAGTCAAGGACGTAAGTCGAATACCATCCTTTCGATAAAAAGGAGTAGACATAATACCGGATACTTACACAATAGAGCATTGTTGTCATCTAGGGGAGAGGAGAGGAGGGGTTTAGGGTAGGGGATCCGAACCCGAGGGGGTCCACCGAGTCGTCGTCAAGGATTTCGTACGTCCTTGTACAGACTACCACGTTTTAGTACCCAACCTCTGTGTGTACTTGGCAGGGGATCCCGTCGTCACTTCCTAGTACCGTGATTTTCCGCAGACAGAGAGGGAAAGGAGTGGAGGCCCCAGGGTAGACTGGATCCAGTCTTTGGAAGTGGGACACTGACGACTTAAGTTTGGTTACTTGTTTTTAGGGACCCGGAGGTACCGAGGAGATAACCGACACACCGTCGGGGACACCTCCTTATGGACCTAATACGGACATTCTTGCGTTTTTTGGTTCAGACCGGGTCCTAGTCTAAAAAGGTAGACGTAACCGTCAGAGTGTACAAATTTCTGGACCAACTGAAATCTACGTAGATAAGGGAGTCGGGTCTAGAACTCGAGACCGAGTAGACCCCTGTAAAAGGATCTACCACTCTCCACTCCCAGTTCGCACGATTATTTGGTCCCTGGTCTCGACCTAAGAGACCCGTCACACCTGAGGTCCGGGTTCCGTGGTGCCCCTTGAGGACCCGTGGACACTCCCAGGGTCGTCACATTGAACTGATCCAGGAAAAAACAGTATCTGTCCTTCCCTGGTATCCCCCCTGAACAACGAAAGTGGTGGGAACGGACCCGACGAATCCTGTTACAAAAACATTTCAGAGACGTGTGAAAGAGTTGAAAATTGGAACTTAATAAACCTACAACTTTTAACTTAAACACACACCGGGTAGAAAATCCTCTACTCGACACTTTTAGAGAGATACGACGATATCCGACGCACTAGAACCCGTTAAACGATTATAGAGGTCCGGTATCTATTTCACAAAATAAGGTCTACTAGAGACTCCAGGGAAATTTACGATTGTCTTCCGGGAGAATTTTAGAATAATAAAGTAAAAACGATCAGTGTCTGGACAAAGAGAATAACAAATACTCCTTAGTAAAAACAAACAGAGTCTTATATACTTGAACTTGTCTTCCGAGGTATCTTTCACTCTCTTCGTGAGGACGAAGGAAAGGCGAGGTCAACATCGTAGACTTTATAAGTCTCATCATACCTCGAGAAGAGAAGTGTCTACCAAGACAAGGTCTGGGATTCGGTCCCGGGAAACTTCAACGTCTCAAGTCATTCTGTCTCAAGAACAAAAATTCCTCGAGTGTCAAATTGTCCCCTCTATCTGTTTGGTCGTCCCTTGAAGATTCTTTGTGTCCTTGACCCTATCACTTTGTTTACCCTGTGTGTTCTCTTCATACCAGTTTTTGACCCCCTCTTTTCCTGGAGTATCACCTCCGTTCAGAAGTCGAGTACCAACTACCTAATCATTTACAGATGATCCATCGTAGACCCCTTTCTACACGGTCCTTCTCACTCGTCACACTCGTTTTTATGTCTCTTCACTACGAAGAACCGTATCAGAACCTTACCACTCGCTAAATACACCGACTACACATCCCAAACTCTCGTTCTTGTTTTTCTTAGATCTCTCTAGTATCCTGATCTAGAACTCCCCGGAATTCACGGTGTGTTCCTCAATCCATCACCTCCTGGTACCCTATAAAAATTCTTTCTTCCAAAACACTAATCTATGTCCAGAATCTTTATAGTGAGACTAACGTCGAATCTCTAACCTCAACCGTCTAAACTTTTGTCACTCCTTCGTCAACGTCATTAAGTCCCTCCACTACTCTCGAAGGTACCTCGAAGGTGTAGACCCTCACCTCCTCACCCGTTCGGGGCCTTAGCCTTTGACACTCTGGCCTATGAACTAAAAACTAGGAGTGTTAGTCACGACAGTTCGTTAGTTCATCACCAATAAATAACAGTGTAACACTCTGTTGTTTGGATTTCAAATCTTTCCATATCACTGAACGGGTTCCAGGGTGTCGATTATTCACCGTGTCGGGTCCGGTCTTGAGTCTAAAGGACTGTATGATGGAACAAGTCCTACTACCAGGGAACGACGGAGAGGAGGAACATTCACACGAATTGTCTAACAAGTTCACAGTCTCCCGCACTCCCGGGGCACAGGTCCCTACACTTGTTGGGTCGTGAACCTGCACCCGTCGTACGACACTGACCCGGCACCGGGAAGTGACGGTGCCCAAGAGAGAGAAAAATTTAACTCCTTATCATGTATATGTCGTGAGGTATTTCAAAGTGGTCAGAGTGTGCACGTGGAATTATTATAAACTGTTTATATATGTGTACACAAATAAGTTTTATATCTAGTAAAGATCCTCAACGATGCAAAATACCGTGGTCCTCGTCCGTACGGACAGTCTCGTCGGAAGAGACAATGGTGCGGAGAGCTTCGAAGTCAACCTAACAGAAGTAGGGTGTTGACTCAAGACTTAGCGATGGTCGTTGTCCAATGAAATCTTAACATGTACCTGTTCCTCCTAGTATACCATATAGATTGATTACTCCTCTCGTTTAACTGTCTACGATAAACAACAAAAATCAGAAGTATAAATAGGTCAATACATCTAATAATATATAAGTATATATATCTTTTGATGTCTTTATAATCAAAAACAAAAGAAATATTACTTTGGTCTTTTTTTATAGGTGAAGAAGTGTTTGTACATATCACATCAAGTGACCGAGTCAACCCTTTGTGTATTTAGTTTCCGTGTCAGCGTGAACGGAGAAAGGACCGATTGGACTTCGTAATAAAACGACACGCACTACGACAGAACAAGTGAGAGACCAACCGCACACCGACACAACGTAGGGGTCGATCTGGTATTTATTGGAACACACGTCACGGGTACTGGGTGCACACAAGGACAGGTGGCACCGTGAGGGGAGTCACGACTCACGTCACATCCGGAGTCAGCGCGAGACCAACTAAAACTAACTGAAACAGTGTACCAGGAAGTCCGATTACAGTCTGAAAACCAAATACCAATTTTGATACCATTTCATACGTGGTAAACCCAATCTTTGACCTGGTCTTATCCTGTAGGTTTAAGAGGTGTCAGTCTAAAGTCCGAGGACGGGAGACCATCTAAGGACACCCCAGGTCTCCCGGACCCGAACGAGATAGACTGAAGAATCTCGACTTACAATATGAAAAAATCCTTCAACTAAATCCACCAATCCCGAAAGGTCGGTTCACCTCACCGTCCAAGATTTGAACCTCGGTAGAATTATCCTAAAAAGTTGTGATTAACCAAGGAAATAATTAGGGGTGGTAAGGGGGGTAGGGGCGGGGAGTCCTTTTCTTTGAGTTCCACTAACAAATTTTAACTGACGGGAGGAGGACACAACAGACGTCTCAGTACTAGATTACAGATCGTTTCCGGGACCTGAGACGTACCTTAAGACGACCTAGAGGTAAAGAAGATGGTCTTAAGAGGAAAATCACAGTGAAGGGACGGGTACTAAAGGAAGAGTAAAAAGTCGTAGACGACATATATAACGCCCGGTAACTACGTTCGAGTCTTAGTCGGGTCTTGTCGATGTGAGAAAAGGAACCAAGTCGATTTTGTCGTCTCAGAAACTGGAGGAGGAGACCGGCGTCATGAAACTACTGACTTCCTGTGTTTCCGCAAAGGTCAATGGACCTGTCCGTCTCCCCAAATACCCTTAGACAGACCTCACCTGATAGGAACAGGACTACCTTACTCTCTCATATCCGTTTAAACGAAGAGAATGATGGGACAGATGGAGTCGGGGAACAATTTCACAAAGTTCATATAGGTTGACAACGGTTATGATTATATGAAATTTTGTGGGGTATAGGTACTGAGGGTTCTGGAATAAACTCACCTTTTCTATGACGATTTTATTAAAAAATCAGCATTCATCTTTAAACCCAGTCCTTATAAAGAGGAGATCACAAACTTTTATCTAGTTCCCTCTATGGATTTTGCAATTCGTCGGGGGAGGAAACTTTGACATAAGGAGTGGGAGGGATGTCCTGTGTACTTCCATTCAAAAAACTCAGTGAGGGGTGAAGATCTTGTATCCTTCGTAGTAGGAAGTTTAAAGAGTTCGACTCGAAACTCAGTCGGACCTTTCAGAGACGTCTAAAGAAAGTTTGACCCGGAGTAGAGATAAAGTGTAGACGAGATTCCAACTGTCAACGAAAGAACTACCGGGTCTTCTAAAGCAGAGATTAAGTACTCCGGTACAGAGTCCACCTCGTGACGTCGTCCTCCATGTTTCCCACACGGTCTCCAGACAGACGGACGAGGGGCGATCCACGCGTCCTCTTCCTCAAACGTCCCTCTCAGGGCGACCTGTCGGACACGGAAGGTCCGACGGTTTCGAGTCAGGGAAATGTTCTCTACCGTCAGGTCGTTCCAAGTGCAGTCCACCATTAATCGTAAGACCCCAGAGAGAAACTTTCGTCAACAATTTATGTGGAGGTCGACTCTAAAGTCCGTACTTTTTCCTCATGAGTCAACTAGACCGGGTTATCCGTCAGTCTCCAAGGTTCAACGATGTGTAATTGTTCTTTCACCGATTCCATATACAGTCTCGGAATCCGGTCTTACGGTCTGTCACCTTCCACCATAAGTATTCGTAACAGTACGAAAATCATCACCCATCTTTTAGGGCTGAGAGGACTAATCACATTCCAGTCTAAAGGAGTCGAAGTTTAGTAAATCTTCGAGTAAAGTCGTGAGGAGGGTTGGTGAGTGGGTAGAGTCTTTCCGACTTGGTAGGACACACAGACTTGCCCCGGGGAACCCAATATACAAAGGCAGGTCGGGTTCTGGGAACGAAACACAGACACTAACCACCACGGGTGAAGAATAAAGACGGATTACGGTAAGAACACAGAAGGGAATTCGTTGAGACGACTACTTTGTCCGGACCGGTGTCTTGAGCAGAAGGACACCGTGACTTCCGTGGAAGGTGGAGGGTCACCTGTGGCCCTGGCTCTTGGCTTGAATGGTTCGTAGGAGACGCCGAAAGTCATTTATGTCGGACAGAGGAGGAAAGGAACAAGGGGAACCAACCCTGACTAAACAGAGAATCCTTCTTTCCTTTCCCTTGAAATTTTTGACTGTAAACATTCTGTTACAAAATTCTCCAAGAGAGAGGATGGGTGGCTTTTTAACCGGGAGGAGTATGTCCTCGGACCACCCGACGGCAGATACCCCAGCGTGTCTCAGTCTATGCTGACTTCACTGAATCGTCGTCGTCGTCGTCGTATGTCCCTTTCCAGTAGGAGAAATTAGTACGTGGGGTGAAACTCCTCTGTGTTTCGTCACTCCCTCTCTCTTCCTTCATGAGTAGACGGTTATTCAAACTACTCCCTTCCTGGCAATGACGTAAAGTCCCCTTTTCTGTCTCCCGTCAAATTTCCGAACACCTGAAAACCTGTCTCCCCGGAGGAGGTCGATCGTGTTCCTAAAAGTCGGAGTCGTGACACCTGTAGTCCTCGTCTATTAAGAATCAACCCTCGACCGAAACAACATGTTTTAACGGGGAACGAACTCTTTGTGACGGGGAACGTACCTTCGATGTGATACCTTCGTTGCATTCACGTCCCCCAGAACCACCTCCGGCCTTTGACCAGACCGACCAGTCTGCCCAGGGTAAGTGAACTCCGAGTCACCTAACTGGCTACCAAAGTGAAAGTGGAGACTAAAAATTGTGTTTTACTGAGGTGATCCATTTTACTCCCGGTCACAAGTCTTTAATGACTCACCGTAAAACTGAGACACATTCCTTTTAGAAGTACGAAAGAACCTCGGCAGGTTTTCTCCTTATCGACCGAAACGTACACCATTCGCGGACAAAGAATTCAACACGGTTGTACCCGACCAGTCCGGGAGTCTCCCTACAGCGTCTGATCCGGGTACCAGACCCGAAGTTACTTCATAATGAGATAATTCATTCATTTAATCTTCTCATACAACATAAATTTCAAAAAGTAATTTTACAACAAAAAAGGAATCAATAGTAACGGGGAAGTACAGTTGTATTTGATCAAATATGTTGTAGTGAGAGTGGAAAACTTCTTGTACGAAAGTACTAGTGGGAGAGTAAATTAGATGTGTTATAAACCCACCTAAAAATAAGATAAAACTTTCGACTTCGAGTCTTTCCATTATACGGGTTACGTCGTGTTGACCTCTTTCCAAAGTGGGTCCTATTCAAAGATAATGACTGAAAAAAGAACTCTAATTAAAATGACAAAAAATTCTCTCTCTGTTATCGTCATCCCTCAAAAAGGTCTATTGGACACTATACTATATACACGTGCCCGTATATTATGTAGAGAACATAGACGTGTATCCCTCCATGTACGTATGTCTGTGTGGATGATCACATCGTCTTTCTTTGGACCTCACCTTCTGGTTTTCTAAACCTAATATCTGAACCCAAGACACATTGGAACTTATTAAGGGTACGAAACCTGGAATAAAAAAGGTTTCCATTTTACTCTGATCTGATCCAGTAGAGCCACGACATATTGGTTATAGGAGGTGGGACAGTCCCCGGAAGAGAGGTCGACGGTTGATCGGAAACAAGTGTGCAGAGGTTCTTACCTCATAAGTAAGGGAGGTCTCCGTCAGGAAAAGTGTCGCCCCTTCATAGACATAATCTTCCGGCACGGAAAGTGGTACAATTGGAGAAGGACTTCAAGGTGACTTGACAGGTCATCGATATCGGGTGACAGGAGAGTGTCCGAGAGTGTCAGTGATCGTTCCCGGTTCCGCATGGGGGAAAGAATATTAAATATTTATCTCCATCCTAACTGACCAGGAGGGTATAGGGAGGTCTCAAAGAGGGTCGTGTGTCTAAAACACCGAAGATTATGGTCTCTTTTGAGCCCTGGGAAACTTTTTAAGTCAAATTAAAGTGATTGTGAACGATTCGGACAAACATTAATCCAGAGGGAGGATGAATGAGTCGTGAGAGAACAAGTCGACGGTTGTTCCTCTGAACCCCCAGTTCCGTTCAGAGTATGTATCTCGAAACAGGTCTGTATATTTAGACTATCAGTTATTTGGCTAATCAGATTTTCAATAGGAACTACACTCGTAGTTACGTAAACTTTCACCATCCCCGAGAGGTCGACTTTTTCTAAATACTGTCACGTCTTCCTAATTTCTCTCCCGATTTTTCCAAAATAGAACGATTATATGTGTGAGAGAAATAATGGGATAAACTACCTGAAATTTTAATACCAATCCTTGGACTCTCTTTCTTATCCCATGGTATTTGTTTCGGAAAAAGTTTTCTGTCCCGACCCTGACGATCACTAACTTAAGGGAAAAAGAGAGTGTTATAACGGAAATTACTTTACCCCTGTGTTTCCGGTTATATGGTCTACGGGTTCTAACCTGATGTCTCTGTCTGTATACTAGGTTTTTCCTTGAGACGGGTCCCGTACCATTCGGAACTAGAGACCCGGGTCGAGACGTGACTAACCGACGCGTCAAAACCTTTTCAACGACGAGGGGACCCGAGATCTAAGAAGTGGACTTAACCTCTCCTAACTTAAGTTCAGAGATTACAGGAATTCCCTATCGTAAGGTTTCAGCATCAAGACATTGGAACTCTGAATCCATCTTGAGAAAAGTCCTCTGGGTCCGGAGTTCACTACTCAACTCAGATTCAAGTAAACTCGTTTTAGTTACTCAGAAACAAAACTGAACCAAAACAAAACAAACATAGTTCAGGTTGTCGAAAAAAAGGAGAAATTAAATCCACGTATTTCATTATTTGGGACTTAAGACACTATGAACTCCATCGGGTCCCCTTAAAGGTCACTAGGAGTTCCCACACCTGTCCTGGTAGTCAGTCAATGCCTTACAGGAGACGTTCCTAAAAGAGTATTTTCAGAGTGACTTTATGAGTGTCGAATCTCATAGTCGTGACCTTTCTAGAAGACTATAATAGATCAGGTTGCTTGCATAAGGAATTCTCTTCTTAACTGCACTGAGTGACTGCCTCGGGTCCTGAACCCTGACATCAAGCTCCTCCCTCGTGGCTCAGGACCCACGAGCACTCGTGGCTCAGGACCCACGAGCACTCGTCCGCGAGCGAACGAGGGCAACAGAAGAGACACTTTGTAGACACGACCAGAACTACGAGAGATTCTTCAGAAGATCGAGACGTCAAAACGGAGAGGGAAGAGTCGGAGAGACCTGTTTGTCCGTTCCGGAAGAAGGGGTCGTAGTAGTAAAACCGGTGGTTCCCACAAAACCGATTTGACTAAACATAAGACTCAGGTACACACAGATAAAGTATTGTACTTCTTTTCTTTGTGAGAGTCTGTTCCAATAAGAATCTACATCTTTGGTTTAAGATGACGTCAGAGACCCGTGGAGAACTAAAGGGAATCTCCCTGTCAGAGTTGTGAAACACTCTACACCAACAGGAACACTGTGTCTTCCACTCACGTCCGAAGGGTCTCCTATCTTGAACTCGTGTGTAACAGACCCTCGTATTTCCTCTCAGATCGTGGTGACCGCACAATTGAATTTCTTAGAATTTTAGTACCGTAAAATTTGGTAATTTAAATTTTTAAAATCTTAGGACTTCAGACACAAGGTTCAACCTAGGGTGGTACTTTCAGTACCAAATCGAAAGTCTAGTCAGAGACGACCATGTGAAGGGTCCTGTCCTTCGAATGACAAAAGATATGTCCCTCTCTCTTCGCTTATTATCCATTGGATATACTTGATAAGAATAACACAGTCCGAAAGAAGATTCCCGAAACGTGAATAATTACATAAGTAGTGATATTGGGATACTTCATTCACTATAATAATAGTAGGGGTAAAATATCTACTACTTTGACTACATAAGATGTCGACAATTCATCCTCTGGGTCCGTCAGTCAGACTGAGGTCTGACGAGTCGTGGTATTGGGATACGATATATCGAAAGTCTCTATCCCTAAGAATCCTAAGCCCCCACAGGACGGGAGGACGTACCTTCTCCCCACGAGAGGTAAGACCGTCCTGAGGGATATCACAAAATAAAGAAATTCAGTCCTCAATTGTCCGAAAAGGACATTTCCCTGTCTATTATTTATAAAATCCGAAAAGTCCGGAATACCAGAGACTGTATTGGTGGTAAGTCGGTCATTTCGTCGGTATCAGTCTTACATTTACTTACCCGTACCGACACAATGTCATTTTGAACTAAATGATTTTGTTCGACGTCAGTGTGTGTGTGTTTAACACCAAACGTACAAAGTTTACATTTATCATACTCATTTTCTAGGAAACCATTTAGACCTTTATCAGAGGACGTATACGGACAGGAAACTCTAAGTATAAAGTAGGATAATGAAATTTTGAACAGTGACAGTACCTTATTTTGGAGAAAGAGAAAATAAAATATAAAGAGGAGGAGGAGAGGGAGGAGGAGAGAAGAGAGGGAAAGAGAGGGTAGAAGAAGAAGAAACCCCCTTCCCCCGTCTTATCGTTAATCCGAGGGAATCGTAGTATCAGGTACGAGAACCCTGTACGGGTAGAACTCTTAGGGGAAACAAGATGTCTGTTCATTTGACAGAGACCAACTTCATGTCGAGTTTGTCGAGGATCTGTACACGTTTGGATGCGAGGAACTGAAGGGGGTGTCATAGACGAAGAGGGCCCTGGTGTAAAGTACTAATCGACACGTCAGATCTTAGAACCTCCTTAGACGACATCTGAAGAAGGAGTTAACTGAGTGTAGAGGTGAAATCAATCAAAGATTAAGAATGGTTACGAGAGAAGAGTAATCACATAAAAAAGGTGAGGTAGGAGTAACCATGAATAAAGAGTTCGTACAAACTGGTGTTTTAGTCGAAGAGGTCAAAAAGTGTCTTGTTTGATACTTAGATGTCCACCTTTCTATTTACCGTACTAAGGTCCCTTCTCCTGTCCTGTGGATAACCATCACGGAACACACCATTGATGTGTCATCGAAAGTGTAGGAGGACTCATGGAGTAGTCCCATACGGGTTCGACACCACACTGGACTCTCTCTAAACACTGACATACCGTCGGACGAAATTTACCCCCAATCCCATCTTCTCTGGGTCACAGAAATTTTGTTACCCTAAAATCAAGTCCTTCTCTAGAAGTAAGAATCGGAAGATTAAAATGTTTTATTCTTTGATTCCGGGTCTCTGAACCGTCATCAATGTCGTTTAACCTCCTTTCGGACCTGACTTCGGACCTGGGAAAGAGAAGGTCATTTCGTGGGAGAAATGAGACGGAGGTCAAGGAAGAATTTTTTTGTCGAGGTACAATGACTTACCCAGGAACAACTCACAGAACATCCGTTTTCTGGACTTCGATTCTCTCCAAAGCACTACACAGTCGGTCTGATTCAGTCCTACCTCCTAGTGTCCCTTCTTAGAGGTCGTTGTGGGGTAACCTCTAGGTTTCGGTTCCAGGGGACCGTGACAGGGAAGTTGAGTCTCTCACCCCGATGGACTACTAGCGAGTCAAAGGTATCTTAGTAAAGTACAACACTAAGAGATCCCTGTGTCGGAACAAGGACTCACTAAATACAAAGTCCAAAAAGGATACTTGAATCCTAGACTGAGAGAAAAGGTCTTTAAGTTTCCGTCATATCAAACACACTTACCGACTAACACTTGAAGAGCCTCGGACTGAAGAGTCTGGGGAGGGGTCGAAGACAGGTGGGCCGACTGGTCTGCACCGGACCCAAGGTCCAGCTACACTTAGAAAAAATAGGACTGAAGTCAGAAAGTTCGTCACCACCGGGAGGAGGTTCGGGGTCCTCCCCTCCTTTTCGGTCGATACATCTCGTTTCTAAAAATCGTAGAGTGGTTTCCTCCTAGAGACTTACCACAAAACATACTCCCAAGGTGGAATTTTGAACTGTCCCTTCTCCTCCTCATACCACCTCTCGTTAAGTATTTCCCTCTCTCTATATTCCTCTTTTCTCTCTCATTCCCTCTTTCGTTCTGTTTTCGTCGGCGTCGTCTACGGGGTCCCATGACTCACTTCTCTAACTTTTCGTTCTTCTCTCTCACGTCATGTCTCGTTCGTCTGACTCCCAGAGGGCAGGTGTACATGGACGGACAGAGTACCATGTCCAAAGTCTTAGGATCTGACAGGCTCAAAGTTCCCGGGGAATTCTCCAGTAGACCAGGGTCGGAGAATAGACACAGAGTCTCGGGACTCTGTACCTCTTTATTTTCTACGGTGTGTACGTCGGGATACGTGGTCCTGACTCCCTCGACGGAGACCCCGGTCCCGAGAGACCCGCCTCGGGACATGAGACAGACAAGAGTAGACACAAAGGTCGGACCTAAGTCGGGTACGAACAGACCCCTCAGCACTGACCCTGGACGACGGAGGGTCGCTACGACAAGACGGTTGATTAACCTTCAGAGAGAATAACGGAACCATGTCCTATATGACGCCCCTGTGGTATGTTTCAGGGTGGCTGGGTCTCATTATGACGAGGCGGGGGGATGAGGGGAAGTGGGTTGGGGATGGTCTGCCGGTACATAGGTTAGTCTTCACGGATGGGGGTCGTCTTAGACATACGGGTCCATTCATGTACATCTTCGGACCCAGGTAGAGAAGACGTCCATTTCCTCGGTGGTCGGACCCACCCACCCCACCTCCCCCTCCTTTTCTCTCAAACACCGAGACTAGTCGACAGTAAGAACACAGTGACTTCGTCATTGGAATGTCGGATATGTGTGGGAGTGAGATGGAGTCATGTGTCAGTCTTCGAGAACAATAATACATCATCTTCGTACACTCTTCGAGACCTAATTCTACTAGGTTCGGAAGACAGGTGAGACGGGTCTCTAGTCGTCTGGACACCCGACACTACCGTCTTGCGTCAGTACACTAGGTCCGTCACCCCACAGTGGAGTCTGGTAACAGAGGTAGCAGTTGGAAAAACGGATTTTCCTTTATATATCATTCTCTGTAAACCCCTTCGCGAGACGTAAATCCTGTAAAAAGATCATACATTTTACCGTCGTAAGTGTGGTCGTGCCATGAAGGTGCTCGTCTCGGGGTCTGGAACACCGGGACCCGGTCTCTAAGAGTCTATGGTAGCGAATTCCAAACTCTGTCCGAGGGGAGGGGAGAGAGGGGTGGAGAGGTTTTCGGCCACACTGGAGTCGGGGAGAAGGGGGTCCCTCGAATGATATGTGTCGGCCACATACGACGGGTCGGGGTACAGTAGGTGGTGTGGTGCCAGCAGGTCGGGTTGTCGTAAGGGAGACGATAGATGGGCCGCGGACAGCGGCGAGGGTCCTGGTTGCCGCACCGGTACCCTTACCACCGGCCGTGGTGGTACCGTTACAGTCGTCCATTCCCGTCGTAGATACAGTTACAGGTAAGGGAAGGAGGTCCTTGAGTGCTGTCTCACCTTTTGTGTCAGTACCCTAGCTGACATCGTATTGTACTTCTTAGGACACGGACCCTCAAGATCCCTGGGAGATTGAGACAGGTGTCCCGACACCTTCTAAAGTGGTACCTCCTACATCACTCGATCCGGAATTTTCCACTTGTCTCCGATTAGTCTCTCTACTTTCTCCCTTCCCGTCAGGTCCCCTCTCTTGTACTCATTTCGTGTAAGTGTCTTACCTGTACCATATTTAGCGAATCTTTTACTCTCGCATCTCAACCTTCCCACCGACCTCGTCAACAGTCTCTATTTCACCACCTCTCAGAGTTTATGCATCCATTGTCCCTCGATCGTCTCTCCAAATTCGTACCCTCTCTCCAAATTCGTACCCTCTCTCCAAACAGATTAGTAAGAGAGACTGACGTTCCACCTCTGTCGACCCAACTCCCCTATACCCCCCTTTCGACACGAAATCTCCTGTCTACTACTACGATCCTGAGACGATCGTCGTCTCAAGGTTTGTCCTCCCGTGTCCCGTCACAAGAAATCGTCCGTCCTCGAAGCCCTGGACAGGTCATTGATTAACGCACAGAACCTTCTTTGTCCTCAGGTCCTCTTGGGGAAGAGGTAAAGACCGAATGAGGTCTTCGGGGCTCCTACCTCAATCCCTCTCTGTGGTCTCCTTTTCGCCTGAAGGGCCCACCGAATCTCCCATTTTGCAGGCGGATGTTACGTCCTCTGGGCCCAAGTCCTTCTAGGGGACCTCTTCCTTTACCGTTGGGTGAGGTCATGAGAACGGACCTTTTAGGGTACCTGTCTCCTCGGACCCTCCGATGTCAGGTACCCCAGTGTTTCTCGACCTGTGCTGACTCTCTGAAGTGAAGTGGTCTCCTGCTCGTCCAAACCCCTTCAGAAACCTACTCAACCGTGATTTTCTTCTCGTACTCTTCTGTTCTCTCGAGACTTATTGGAAATCTCTGGGTTGAAAGTCTCTTAGTCGCTCCAGTAGAACACCCCTTTCTCTCATGTTCCCGAACTCACCCGTCCTCCACCCTCAACCCTAAAAGGAGACGGGGAATACATTCGTAACTCCGGAGAGTGAGGGGTCTAGTCCAGACGTTCGACTACCTCTAGACGACCCACGGTCGGAATAACAAACCCAGGACCCCTGGTTTATGGTTATCTGGTTTGGTCTCCGGATGGGAATCCTTGTCGATCCAATCACCCTGCTGGTCGCGGTGTATTTCGTCGTCTGTGGAGAGTCACACTACACGTCACTCTCACCGTGTGTCTCTTCTCACTTCCCTCCGGTGACTTCTGACCGACAGGACCTCGTAGTCCTTCCAAAGGGGAGCCCTCTACCGAGGACCGTTCCACCCCTCCCGACCCGCCGTCGAGTACTCACCCTCCCCTCGTCGACACTCTCTAGTGTCGGGAAGGAGGAGTGGGGTCGTGGACCCTGCCGGAGTAGTCCGAACGAGAAGAGGAAGGCCTACGAGTCCATGGGACGACTGACGTGGGGTCGTGTGGCGCTAGCCCCGTGTGGGACAGAGGTACGGTTGTATGTCCCGGGTTCCCCGGGGACGCATGTCGATACACGGGGGCGTGACCATTTCGGACGTGGGTAGGTTCACTCACCCCTGGCCCACGCTCCACCCTCCCACTGGTCGATCGTCTTGACAGGGTGTCGGGGACCGAACCGGGTCGTGTCCACAGTTGTCCCCGTCCACTGTCAATGATCAGCGAAAGGACGAGGTCGAAGTCGTCATAGTGAGAAATAATATCGACAGTAAAAGATATATAAGATCTATGAAATGTATACAATAGAGTACTAGACGTGTCATCGAGACACTTCATTCCTAGTAACGAGATAAAATGTCTATTTATATATCAAATCATAGTGAATTGATCATTTTTGATTGGACCCTGAACTTGAGGTTAGGAGATCATGATTTAAAACACGAGAAATGAAGTCTGAAGATTGACACCCGGATAGGAAGGTTACTTGAAAATAGAGTTAGTCTACAACCGAGGCTGACCCCGGTCCGTCTTCGGGATCCAGTGGGAGTGGTGGTCCGAGGGGGAAGGAGACGTCTATGACTCCGCCACGGTCACTGGACATCTCGAGGTCCCTACAGTGACTTTTAGTGACGGTACGGAGGAACAGAGGGAACGGCGGAGGAGGTCTCGAGAGCCGTGACCTACCCTTTACCCGGCGAGGTGACCCTTCCGTGTCTGCTGAGGTAAATCCCGAGAGTCGTACTCCCCTTCCCCAGGTCCTCGAGGGACTTCCCGGAGTCCTTATGACGACAGTGATTGTCGAAAGGGGAAGGAGGGGATCTGGGCCTCAGTGTGTAACATACGTTGATGAGTTCAGAATGTGTCCACGACCTCGTCGAGGGATCGTCGTGGTGGAGATAAACGTTCTTCTCTGTTGCCTTCACGTTCCCAGTGAAATACGTAGTAATTGCCAAAACCAAAAATAAAAACCAAAAACATTTTCGACGAAAAAGATTAGAGGACGGAGAGGGGTGGCAGGGGAACTCGGCGACGGGAGGGTCGAGGTGGGAAGAGGGTGCACTGGTCCGTGTAGGAGAGACGAGGAAAGGAGGGGGTTCGCAAGTCAGGACCCTCGGATCAGATCGCCGTCCGTCTCTCACCCCAGACAACGTCACCAAGTCGACGTCCACGCTAAAGGAAACTTCTCGTATCACCTACACTGGGAACCCAGGTCCCATCCTTGAGTCTTGACAACTCGTTTGGTGTAGAGACTCCCTACCAAAGAAAAAGCTAAAAAGAGTTCGTCCTAATCAAATTCTGTGACGACATAGGACTGTGTTTACTTTATAGAAGACTATAAAGACTCTTGGTAGCGTTGTCTGGTTCTTGTTTTGGTGGACTAATCCATCCTCGCAAGTATCGTCGAATTATTATGGGGTCTACTCTTGGACCCTTTTGGTCTAAAAAAAGAAACCCTCTTGAACTCCCTCCCACCCCCCTCCCCGCGTGACACCCTTCCGTCTCCCTTCTCTCAGCCCTTCGGGAACGGACGACCGAAACCGAACATTCCAGAGACCGGTTTAACAGACCCGGACCTGGGAGATTAAACGTGTCACTACAATTGACTGGACCGTGAAGGAGTCTTCCACTAAAAACTGGAGTCTGGACGGTTCGTCGACGTCCTACCACCCTAGGGTCGGAAGGTTTCGGAGTCTCCGATCCACGGGTCACATTAGATCTGGAACCGGAGACGCGGAAGTACCTAGGTGAGACCACTCCTCGAACGAGGACTCATCTCACCTTTGGACACCGTAAAGAGAGGGAAGGGAAACAGGAAGGGTCTCGGTCCCGAGTGGACAGACAGGTGCCGTGACCGTCTGTCCGATTCAAGAACCAATGGAACACGGTAAGTACCGGTTTCACTTCCTTGGTGTAAGGTCCACCCACGACCACCGAGACCTCCAGTCCTATCACTTCCTTTTCGTTATCGTTATTTGTAAAGTAGCTGAGTACCTTGACTTCCCTGGAATCGTTAGTAGAGTAGGTAAGGGGACAAACTGTCTATTCCTTCGACTCCGGGTCTCTTCTCCTTCCCTGAAGGGATCTGGAACGTCATTTAATCGTAATTTACGTTGGAAGGACGGACCCCGTACAACGGGTGTTTTTAAATGGATCCCTACCTAACCGAACCGAAACATTTTTACTTCGGTCGTCACGGGTGTGGACTACTCGAGACCTTGTCAGAGACCCGAAAACAAAGACGAGGAAAGGAGGTACCTAAAGTCTCCGTCTCCAACTTCTGAACCGGCTCCAGTGTACCCCCGTCTACCACCCTTGTCTTTAACGTTTACTCCTTTATCGTAAACCTTTAAGACACTTCTGTAGGCCTGGAGAGTAGGATATGGACTGAGGTCGGGAACCTCCTCGTCCACCTGACCGACTTTTCCTCAGGTACGACAATTCTGTCATCGGGGAGTAGGACTCTCCTCTCCTCCTTTGTACGTGAGAGACCCCTCTTCTCCCTGGGGACCCAGTCCTCCGGGGTAACCAGAGTCGGTCCTCGGGTCGACAGATTGTGACGGGGGGACGTGGGCCGTGAACCTCCCCAATCGTCGGGGAAGCCCCTACCAACCACCGCCCCACCCCCCCACCCCACCCCCGCCGCACGTGTCCTTGTAAAATGACTTGTTTTACCCTAGTAACTACTGTAAGTCTTGAAGATTTATTGAGAGAAGTAAAATTTAAGTACGTATACACCTATATAGGGATGGGGATGGAGGGTACAGAGGGATTTCCTCCTTTATTAGTCCTTTGGGGATCCGGTCCTCCTGGAGTCTCCGATAGACCGACAAGGGTCCCCACGTGTCGGGTCGTCGTAGGAGCTGGACCCTTTACGTCCTGGTCATTCCTTTTCGGGGCGACAAGATTTGCCAGACGAGTCCCCACGACTTTTCCAAAACAAAATTTTGTTATCTTTCAAAAGGTCACAATTGGGAAAAAAAAAAANGACAAGATTTGCCAGACGAGTCCCCACGACTTTTCCAAAACAAAATTTTGTTATCTTTCAAAAGGTCACAATTGGGAAAAAAAAAAAAAAAAAAAAGAAAAAAACCCGCTTATGGAGGAGGATGAGAGACCAACATATTCCCACCCACTTCCAACAAAATCTAATACAGTATGTACAAATCTTTTACGGTTTTATTATTATTACTAATATTATTATTATCCTTTGTATACACAAACAGTCCACGAAGTATCTGAAGTCTCGTGAAGTGTCGGAAATTAAATGACTGGGACTCCCTTTCTGTTCCAGTCTCAATAAAGTGGGTAAACTGTTTACTTCTTTGACCAGGATAAATTATCGTCCTTTTCCTTGAACGGGGTTTCACTCGTCTTACGACCGTGGGGTCATCCGAGGGGACTTGGGGTGACGGAGGTCTACCCGACCCCGTCTTGGTCTCCTCCCCTTTCCTCTAGATCCTTAATGGAAAAATGGAAACAAGTAAGACATGGTCATACATTTTTGATTGTAGATCATGGAGTCAAAAAGTGTTTCGTTAAAGTATGGGTAGTAGACCAAATTGGGGTACTTTTTCTACTAAGAGAGTAAACTAGGTACTCCTTTGACTCTGAACCTTTTCGTCTCACTGAACGAGTATTCACCGTCTCGATAAACTTAGAGTCAAACACCGGAGAAAGGGAGGTCAAACTGAGGTGTGTGTCCGAACACCTGACTTTGAGCTACGACACGTGGGAGAGGACCGGGAACATACATTAAGTTCTAGTTCCTGTCTGGGGTTCCGTTTTTGTTCCACACCTTTCCGACCCCAGACCTTCTTGGGTCCGTGTCGTGGGGAAAACGCCCGACTCGTGGCCTCGGGGTCAAGTCGACCGGAGCGGGAGAACGAAACTGCCTCTAGGTGTTCGGACCGGTTCGAACCCCTCAGTGACGTCTCCCTGACTCGGGTCCTCTTGCTCCGTCAGCACACGGACACCATCCTACTCGTGTGCACCCCAGTGTCCGTAGGTAGTCCTCCATGGTACTCGCAGTAGGTGTCTATGACATACCGGGTCACCAGCTCGACCTGTCTTCCAGTCTCGAACTTCCCGGGACAGTAAAATCCTTCAGGTCGTTCGGTCTCCTGTTCCCCACACGGGTGTACTGTAAACTCGACGTCGTACCGTGGTCGTTTCGGGAGAGGTGGGGTAAGGTGACGAAGAGTGGTCACGGTGTTCGAACCACCCGTCCCAATCCCCATGTCCACCAAGGTCAGTGGTCGGTTGGGAGTGTCGAAGGGGGTGAAGATGGACGGAGGGAGAGGAATCGGACCCCGGGTCCTTCGACCTCAGACCTTAGACCTCACGGGGGTTCACCATTTTCGTACTTTGAATTAGAAAGACGGTGTAAAACCTTTTTAACTAAAGGAAAGAAGGGACGTTCTGTCCTGTCAACGACGAGAAGGAGAGAGAGAGGACCGTCACTGATATTTCACTTATAGGGGGAGGGATATATAACTTTTTCCTGTGAGTGGACAGGTCAAATAACGGACACATGCTTCATGAAACTATAACTAACGGTTTTAAGGGTAAAATATCTACCTTTTTTGATTCAGAGACTTCCGAATTCTCTGAACGGTTTCCAGTGTATCGAGTAGTCTCTTTCTCGGTTCTAAACTTCTCGGTTGAGAAGTTTAGGACACGAGAAAGACGACTGTGGACGTCCGGAACCACCGGTCGTACGTCTTCCCTATCCGATGAACAGACGGGGATTTGTCTCCTTGTGAGGTCCCTTTGGACCCTTCAGTCAGAAGGGGCGACTCGTCTAAAAATACTCCTCGGGACCTTTGGGTCTCCGTTAAGGTCGACCGTCGTGAGCTTCCTGTCCTTAAACGTTATTCTCCTGATTGAACTCGTTTCGTGAAACCCCAGAACTACGGATCCTGACTTCTGCACAAGTCCCCGTCGGGGTCCGTGGACAGGTGACTTTCTGGATACAGGAATCCTTCGGACACATGGGAACGAAAGACTGGGACCTCTCGGCCGGGTGATAGGTCTAGGTCACTCAACCGTGAAAGTCCCCTGGACCACATCGGGACTTACCAGTTTTCATGTAGACTTAGGTCAGGGACCTAAACAAAAAGGGTTCCCACTCCTGGTTCTAGATCTCTCTGTGACACGTCAGGAAGGTGGAGTAGGGTTGAGAATGGGAACCGGTGGGTTTCACAAGGTCTCTAGACCCTCAAACAGGTCTCTCCGATTGAAACAAGGTTCATGGGAAGTCTTTACTTAGTGTACCTCGTATCCTCATCACGTCTAGGAAACCAGTGGCTCAAGACTACAGGAGTGACACGTCTACCCTGAGCCGGTCTCCAGGTCTCTCCGTGACCGACTTAGACCGGACCTGGGGACGTACAGTCTGGGAGTCGAGACGAGACTCCCTCCGGTCTCCCTCCGGATCTCCCGTGTCCAGAACCAGTGTCGTGACACCGACCTAGTCAGTGACTCTACAGTGGTACCGTAAACGAGGAGTTAACGTCAAGTTTCATGTGCACCTTCGAGACGAAAAGTGGGACATAAGGTGTCGTGACATCCCGTACACCAGGGGTCGACTAACGGTTCGAACCCTTAGGTCTCCTCCGTCCAACCCGTCACCTCCCCGTCCGAGGTACGGTCACAGGTCGGGGTCCTCTTAGGTCCGATCTGAATGGAGGTTTTCGACCTAGTGTCACCTCTGGGTCGGTCCGATTGTAGTTTAAGGTGTCGACTCGGACTCTCTCGAGTCGGAGGAAACCCACACGGTCCAACCGCCGTCCTAGACAGGAAATGGACAGGTGCAGGGGAAGATCTTTTGGACAAAGACTTTAATCCGTAATGTACCAAGATCCCGGACCGGAAATTTAAAGGACCGTCCAGTCAAAGTTGTAAGGTATTGGTCAGAACGGACTCGGTCTGAACCCAGAGTGAGGAGTGAAAGAGGTTACCCATAAAAGATGGAACACACGACAACTCAGGTCGGGTCACCGGTCCACTAATCCTGACCGACGGTGTCTCGGTCTTTCCCTTTGATCTTACGAACGAAGGGACACCGACGTAGACATCAGGGACCCAGAAGAACGACACCGTAACTCCGGGACATGGGTCAGGTCGAGGACCATCTCCCCGATAAAAGGAAAAAACTTCTCTTGTGTATATTGTTGAAACGACTATTCATAGTCGGGTATCCAGAGTTTACCCACTTCAGTAGAAACCCGGACTGGGGTCGTTCTGGTCGTAGAGGTCCGAGGTCGGAAGGAAGAGTACGGACTCTCAGTCCCTTTCTCACCCTGACCGGCCTCTGGTGGAAGAGCCCAGTCGGTCGAACAGACCTAGATACCACCCTGACGTCGAGAAGGAATGGGTTCCCCTCCATTCCGGTCCGGAGATCGTTGCACCGCAACAGACAGTACTGGAGATTTCCGGGTTTCCGGACAGGGGTAGAGGACTGATTTTCCGTAGACGTAGGGACAAGTATAGTGTGCTGTCTCTTTGAACAAGAGCACCGTACATGGTAGGGACACTCTCTCGCAACATATACTAAAACATAAAAAATTAAGTAAAATTAGATGTCCAACCTTAGATCAAAAATTTAAAATAACCTTGAGTGTAAAATTTTTCTTTTTGTAAATTTTATTATTATTATTTGGAAACTGGCCACAGAAGGTTCATCAAACTCGTTTCTTGAATATCCACAAAAGTTTTGTGTCGGACCTCACATTTCTCACCTTTCGGGGCGCCGGAGCGAACACACATACTTCACATTTAGACCAAAACAAGACAACAAAACCTAAAAAAACCCAAAAACAAGGCAAAACAAAACTTCTAGTCTATCACTAGTGAGACTTTCTAACTTCGGTTCTTAAACATTGATACTATAAATGACATTCGACATCTTGTAAGTTATTGATAATTTTTTCAAAGGTTTTTTTTCAGACCTCACTGGTCTGAACACAAGAACCCTCTCCCTCTGTGTCTGTGGACAACCCAACCACTCACAGGGGACCCAAAGAGGGTTCAACTAAGTTTTGAACAAAAGTGGTCAGCTCGCTATGGATGCGACGTAGAGGTCCCGTCGGGACCGTGAGTGTCAAGTCCCCGGACCCGATTCCACACACTGTGTCCTCACGTCCCTTCGGTACTTACTACCTCCGACGTAGACGGCTCACGGGCGGCACACCGGCCACGACACGAAATACGAACCACTGACCGTCAGGAGTGTCGTCCTGTCCTCCACTCGGGACACCCATCGGGACCGGAACCCTCCCCCTCGTCGACTCCTCTCGCTCATGGAACCGGTTCCAATGTCTCGATCACTCCCCGTCTCAACCTTGAATGTGAACCAGACCGAGGTTTCGTGTCCACGGCTCGGGGTTCAAGAGGACGGGTGGGACCTCCTCCGTCACGGATGTAGGTGAATTATCCCGCTTCACCAAACATCAGGGTCTTCCTACCGACTTCCACTATTATACCAGAGGCAGGTTCGACAGTAGTGCTCGACAGTCAAAATAAATACAGGTTTTGTAGAGATTAGAGGGAAGACCCGTTTCGGTGACGGAACCAGGTCCGGAACTAAAGGGAGGGACCAGTAGCGTGCTTGACAAGGGAGGATCCCGGACCGAGGGTGGCAGGTGCGGGACGGTCGGAGGGTTCATAAGTCGAAGGAGTTGACCCCTCTTAGGAACTCCGGGTTTCTCCGATTCACCGGATCGACATTGATTGGGAGACCTCGGGAGAGGCGGTCTGACATGGGGCCCGGAGTTGTCTTGGAGGGAGGAGATGCCCCCGTCTTTCGAGACAGCCCCTGGTACAAGAGCCCGAGACAGTGTCGTCAAGGAGGAGCTCTCCTTCCCCTGAAACAAGTCCCTGAGCCGAGGTCCAGTCACCGTCCCAACTGGGGTCCTCGTCCACCCTCCACCTGTGGTAAGATCGGGCACCTCCTCCCCGCCGCCTCACTCTTCTCCAGTTCGAGTCTTGACAGGAGTCACCGGTGGTTCCCGGGGTAGAACAGGAGGTCGAGGGTGGGGACGGTCGTCGGAGCCGGATGGAAGTCGAGTTCTCATCCGAAATCTCGGTCCTTTCGAAGGTCCACTCTCCCCCCAGGAGTCCCAGTCGGCGTAGTCTGTGTGGGGATCGACCAGGAGTCGAGTAGAGGGAGAAAACCCTCCACCGAAGTCATAGGGGTTCCTAGTTCACTTCTCTGACCCCGGTCTCGGTAAGGAAAAAGAATGGAAGGTCGTTCGTCCTTTAACCCCACCATCCGTACCAGACCTCCGCTGGTCACGAATAATGGGGTTCCCGGTCGTGACTCTACCCACAGGTAATGGAGTGGACCCTTCGAGTCTAGGTCGGAGTCAGAGGTGGGAGTGACGGTAGACATACACGGAGTAGGGTCTCTGGTCTCAGGTCGAAGGGAGACCCTTACCTCCGGTCTCCCACCCTCCCAGTCGGAGGGGAAAGTGGGTCCCGTGCTAGAGCAGGAGTAGAGTCACACAGCAGGTCCGGGAGCCACTTCACCCCAACCAACCGAGCCCCGTCGGTTCAGATGGTGTGGGACCGTTCATCCCTGTCGTTGTCGTGGTGTCACCGGGGTCCCTTGTACCCACGGGACCACGGGCAACCAGGGGATGTTGTGACAAGATCTGAGACCTCGAGATCTACTACGACTTGGAGACTACGAGGTCTTTTAAGGAGTACTACAGGTCGGACATAGGAAGGGAGGGGAGAACTCTCGGTCCACTACGAAACACGGGACCTAGGAGTCTCCACGGGAGGGAAAGGACGGGTGGACTCTTCGACGTCTCTCTTCGGACACGAGATCTCTCCACTCTCCTTCCCTCTCCAACTTAGAGGTGAGCTTAGACGGGTCGGAGGGGAGTCCCGTCCTCAAAAGGGAGTCAACGGTCCGGCCCGGGGCGGTACCGAAGACGGGGTACACTTCAGTCCGAAGTCCGTATACGGGTCACACGGGTGACGGTAGAGGGTCCACGTCGTTCGGACTCGGAAGGGTCCCACAGGGGAAGGTGGGGGTGGGGTCCAAGGTGGTCCGTAGTGAAGAACCAAGAAGTCGGAGAGGAACTCGGAGAAACGGTAATCACAAATTTATACAGGGGAAGGTAGAAAATTTTGTTATGGTTTGTGGTTTTCTTGGACCTCAATTGATTTTTGGGGGAGAGGGACTTCGGATATGGACACCAACCTGACGTCGAGAAGGAATGGGTTCCCTTCTATTCCGGTCTGCTGGACGCTCCGGTGGAGACCGGGGTGAAGTGGACCACGGGGTGGACGGTTTGTCGTCTGTGACGGTCCCCTCCCTACCGTACAGGGGGTGTGTCCCGGACTGTCTTGATACGTCACCCGCCCGTTGGAACCTCCTCCACGTTCCTGTCTTCGAGGAGGACTGTGATGAAGGGTGTAAAAATAAGTTGTTTACCTACCCATACCTCTGTGTTCCTGCCTGTTGTCGGTTCAAAGTTATTTATTCTCTGTGCCCCTGTCGGCACCCGGGCACGGACGTGTCGGGGTGTATTTATTGCTCTGACGACTCGGTCGCACCTCTGCCTCCGCCCCGTCAGCGGACGTGACGGGTCCGGTCCCCTGTCTGTGGTTGTGGTGTCCCTGTGTTTGGTGGCTCCGGCCTCCGGGGAAGGGTCGGGGCAGTGTGTGTGGTGAAAGGGAGGCTTCGCGGACTCTAGAACCCCCACCGACCCCGAGACGTGGTGTCAGGACGGGTCCAGTTCAGACAAAGAAGTCAAAGTTATTTTTGTCGTCCCCGTCCCCGTCCGTGTACGTAATCCGGGGAATACATACGTCTCGGTGAAAGTCCGTCGGGGCCCCCTCTGAACTTCCACCTTCGGGACTTCGTCGTTTTTGACCCAGTCTATTTCGATGATCACCCTCCCCGCCGCACCTCAGCTCGAGGTGGGGGTGTTGGGTCGGGTCTCGGACGCTCCGCCCTTCCGGGACACGCGGCGCTACGACGATGGGGGTGAAGTGTCAGTTTTTTTGACCCTGGGTCATTACCGGTCCCCGAACGAGGTCTACTTTTGGGTCTTGAGTCGAGGGTCGGGTCCAGGAAATATCCTGGACAGTCTTTTCTTACCTCGTCAGGGGGATGTCTCCGTTCCCACCCCGGTCCCCACGGTCCGTCTCCCGGGAAGGGGTGGTGTTCCGGATCGACGGGCCACCTCGTCTCCAGTCCCGTCCCGTGTCCGAGTCCCTGGACGCCCCTTCCTTTACCCACCGTCCCTGCCCCCCGGAAGGTGGACGAGGACGTGTGTCGTGGGCGGCCGGCCGGACGGACAGAGGAGTGGTCCCACCTGTGAGGGTGGAGGTCCGGAACCGCCAAAACAGACGACCGCAAAGACCTAGGAGTACCCGGGTCGACGTCGAGGTGGAAGAGGTCCTCCCGAAGCCTTGACGAGTCCCGTCCCGACGTCCCAGGAGTCTACCCTGTCGGGGAGTCTACTGGTCCAACGAGAGTGAATCGGCCTGGTGTATCGCCAAGAGGACCCCCTGTCCCCACTCCCCAGTCTCGACAGCCCGGAAGACCGAGGTTCTTTCGTCGGGGACGGGTCACGGGAGACCTGAAGGTGGGAACGGAACAGGCGGTACTTTCACCGGGTCCACGACTGTTCTGTGGAAGGGTGAGCCCAGGAGTGGAGCCGGAACAAGAGACGACCCCCGAAGCCGGTGAATCACACCGAAGGTGGTGAAGGATCTTCACGGGAGACGAGTGACCCCTCCGGTCCAGCACCCCTCAACCCCTCGAGTGAGGGACTCCCGGGTCGGAGGCACTACCAGAAGTGGAGCCTCGGGTGACTTGAGTGCGCGACGAGCCCTTAAGCCCGGTGTGCCTTGGACACTCCTCGTCACCACGGTGGAAGGGGGCAATCTCCCCCTAGGGGTCCGTACCTCTCGCGTCGTGGGCGGTCCCAGCGTGTCGTTCAAGGACCTAGTCTCGGACTCGGAAGGGTACAGACGGGTGGGTGACGGCCCGAGGGTGGAGATCCGGTACACACCGGTCCGAGAATCCACAGAACCCCCGAGTCCACAATAGCCCCGCTCCTGGGACCGGTGGGGGTGACGTTTCTCTCCGGGTGACTCTGGTCCTTCCCACCCCAACGGTGGTTTGGACGACGAGTGCCTAGCTGGATGTCGGGACGGAGGGGCTGTCGGTAGTCCCCCAGTGGACACCAGACACGGGGGGAGTGGACGGGTGTCTGTCCTACCACTAGAGCGGGACCGCAGGTCGGAACCCCCAGGACCGACCCAACCCGTCCTCAGACCCTCGTCCTCACCACCGTCGACGCCGGAGTCCCCTGTCGTCGTGGAGCCCGGTGAAGAAGACCGATGTTGCCCTCGTCGTCCCCGGGCTCTCACTCCGGCCCGGGACGTGCCACACCTCCACGACCGCTACGCCCGTCTGCACGTCGTACGACCCCCCCGGGCCGCTGTCGGACACCTCTTGTGTCCGCCCTCCCAGTGCCCCACCCCGTCCGGGTCCTCTGGGGCGTCACTGTTCTCCCCTTTGCGTGGGGTCCCCGCTCAGGGGTCTCCGTCCGGCTCATGGACGCCAGCCAGCCCCGGGCGGACGGGGGAGTGGACCCGTCTCCGGCCACCGACCAGACGTGGTCGACAGCCGACACCATGAGGAAGTCGTCGAGGAGGTCGCGGCGCCGTAAGAGACACCCGTCGACGAGAGTCGTGGACCGAGACCCGTCGGTCCCTCCCGGGCGGGGGCGTGGTTGGGGACGGGTGAGTGGGGAGGGGTCGGGGCCGACACACGGAAAAGGAGGGGTCGAGTGGCTCGTTCTTTCCCGTCGTGGCGGTCGGTGCGGCCAGTCTCCCGGTCCGACGGGTTCCGCGCGGCCGCCCCTCTCCGTCTCGTGGCGAGCCGCGCCCCTACCCCGGTCTGGAGGGAGGAGTGGAAAGAAGAGACACTAGTCCGCGTGGTTCTGGGGCTACCACAGGAGTGACCACAGGAGTCCGGCCGTCCGTCCCGACCAGGGACCTCCTCTCTCTCTTGGTGGTCCTAAGGTCCCTTCTTCGCCCACCCTGGGAGAGGACGAGCGGCCGATGCGGTCTTGAACCGTCGTCTCCCGCGGGGTCCGGACCCACACGCGCGGATCCCGGAGTCGAGACGGAGACTCGACAATGGTGGCAGTAACGAGTCGTGGTGGCGAGGCCGTCGGGGTCCACGACTCGCCAAAGTCCCGGGAGACTTGAGGTGGTAGGGCGTGTGTCACATACCCTACCCCCGGTCGGAGAGGGTCCCGGACGGGAGAGGAGTCGGATTCCCTCGACACCCGCCCGAGAGACGGGTCTTGGGGGTGGTCGGGGTTGTGTGACGGACAGTGTGAGACAGAAACCCGGACAGTGAGGCGGGACAGAAGAAGCATTGATTGGTTCCCGGGTCTGGAGTTCCCGTGCTCTTACCCGGTTTGTTAGTCAGGACCCGGTCGTCGTCTCAGGATCCTGAACGCGGGTCCGTCGTCGGTCGGTCAATTTCCCTCAGGATCCGATCCTTTTGTTCACGCCAAGGTCCGATTTACCGGACGGGTTTCAAGGGCAGGACAGGGGTAGGACCGGGACGTCTCAGTCCCCGACCTTTCCCCTGACCGTACCCTCCGTGGTAAGTCAGAACTGAACCGGTGATACAAGACACTTGTCTTGACATACGTACGTCTCCGGGACGGGACGACCGAGAGTCCCCTGTCGTACCCCGCCCCCCTCCCTTTTTTCTTTTCCCAGGGTCCCGGGATCCCCTTCCCGTCCTCCTTGTAGAAAGGGAGACCAAGGTCCCGAACATTGAGTTTGGTGTCGGACCTCGACTTTGGTCTCGGAGAGTACCACGGACAGGTCCAGTCCACGGGACGGTCGGGAAGTCCGGTCTCCGGTCTCCAGTGGGACTCATGGGTTCTCCGTCAGATTGGAAACTTGATGTGTGTGTTGCCATCGGGGTTTCCCCAGGTGTGAGGAGGTCGACCCTCCCTTAGGGCGACGTTGGGGAACTGGAGGAGAGACGGACAAGACTGGGTCGACGGTGGAACCCGGTAGAGTCGGAAGGAAGGTGAAATAGTCAAACGGTTACACGACGTAGAGGTCCTTCGAGAGGACTAGTGGGAAGGTCCGGTTCATCTCGGGGAGTCCACTGGGGTTCGACTCGATCCGACCCGGTTGTGTCCGGGAGACCGGAGGGTTGAGCTGGGAGCGCACCCGAGTGGTGACGGAGGCGGAGGCCCCGGTCCGGGCTGGAGGAAGACCCGGCACGTTACCATCGGGAAGGCGAACTCGTCCAATGTGTGGTCCTACGGGTCGTCGGGGTACTCTGTCTTCTACCCGTGCTACCGCTAGTGACGTATGACCCGTCGACAGAGGAGCCCCGACGGGCGGGAACACGACAAGGGTCCGACGGCGCAGAGGGGACGTGACGGCCGGGGACGCCGGTGGAGGTGCGGTGCAGCCCGGGCAACGGGGGCAAGACTCGTGGTGTCTCCTACCTCCGTCCTGTCTCCGTCTCTCCCTCTGTGAGTCGCTCCGGGTCCCGACTCGGTACCCCGTCCCCATCCCAAACACCGTGACTGTCCAGGTGTCGGTGGGTGACAGGTGGTACGACCCCTTCGGTTCCGGTCGAGTCGGGGAAGGAAAAACCGGTGAACTGGTAGTCCTACCGATCTGGGACTCGGGGGGTAGATCCGGTCTCCCCATTTGTTTTCCGTTACCACATGTGTCCCTGTGGTCTAGGACGGAGAGGTGTTCGGACCGGGTGCCCAATCAGAGGAGTCTTTCGCTGGTTGAGGTGCCCACTCTCTTCCACGTGCGTACACTCACACATACGAGTGTGAACAGGTACACCCAGTAAAACTCCCCCTCTTCCTTCCTGTCCTCTGTCCAACCCTGCACTCGGGGGTCGACACTGTCGTGGACGATCTGTTAGAGACGGGGAGCCTCTACCTCTCTCTTCTCTGTCGGTCGCCTGGTTCACCGGTGCAGGGCGACCTATCGGACCCGATCCCCTCACTCCTAGGGTGACGGGGTCTACCTGCGTCTCCCCGGGAGTCCGAGTTCGAGCGGTCTTGGGAAGGGTGTGTGGGGGTGGTCAGGATCGGGGACAGACTTGAGTGGCACTGTCGACGCCGGTGGGTCCCCCCAGGCCCGCGTGCCGACCGTCCCTTGTGGGCCCCGGAGACGTCCCCTTTTGGTGGACGTCCCTCCCTTCTACAATGACTTCGGGTTTCCGGTAGGAGTCTCTCCGACCTGGAAGGGGTGTCCGTGGGAGTGGCCAGGGCTGGGTGAGGTTGGTGTCTACCCTTCAGACCCCGGGTGAGTCCCCCGACCCTGGGGTCCTAGAGTTCAGGACCGGCGGACCAGTACTCGGGGGAGCGAGGTGGGGTACCGAATGGGTCCGACCGTCAGAGGTGTATCACGCAGAACGTAACGGCACGGGGGGACCCGGAGGTCGGAGGGAGCTCTCGACGTCACACTCACCCCGACCGTGCCGGCTCTCGGGGTCCTTCGACTTTTCCACGGACCCCCCGTCCTGGATGTATTACACGGGGCGGGACCAAGGACGTCCTCCCTTTCTCACTCTTGTCTCGGTCTTCGGTCCGGACTCAGGGACGGGGTCGGGAGCTGTCAGAAGGGTCCTCTCCGGCTACCCGTCCCGCTCGAGTGGTGTAACCCGAGGACGGGCCCACCCGTGACGGCTCCCCGACAGCTGCGTCGTCACCGGTCTCCGGTCCCGTCGTCGACCTTCCCGTGTCCCGTCCTGTGTGAGTCCCGTCTTTCGTGGCCCCTTCCGCCGCGGCCCGGGTGGCTGGGCGACGGGCGGCGGGGACCGTGTCCCGTCCTGTGAGAGTCCCGTCGTTCGTGGCCCCGTACCGTCGCGGCCCGGACGACAGGCGACGGGGTCCGTGTCCCCGGAGGCCAATACCCCGGCGGGGTCCGAAGCCCCCGTGGGAGTTCGGCGTTAGGGAACACGGGGTTCAGGTTAGACGGACGGAGTCGGGACTACGTAACGGTGACGGGTCCCCTCTTCCCTTGTGTAGACGAAGACCTTTCACGGTCTTTCTGGGGCTGTCCCGGTCCAGTCCGAGAGCTTGGGAGTCCAGAAACTCAGTGTGGGAAACTCGATAGGACCTGCTACTCCTCCTGTAAGAAGGCTTAAGGAGAGAGTTCAAGGCGGGGTGAAGGACGAACGACGGAACCGGGGGTGTAGTGTCGACTCTTACAGTAATTGGTCGGAGTAAAGTGGTAGGGACCCCGGCCCCGATGTCCCCACGAAGACCCGGGAACCGGTTCCGAGACCCTGGTATAGGAGGAGGTACTGGAGGGACGGTACGTTCCGACCGAGTAAGTGTCGGACCGTGGGTGTCTCCCGTACTGTCCAGGGTTCCCTTCCTAGAAGAGTTAAACGAGGTAAGGAGAACCTCGCGGGAGAAAAGGGTAAGGTCCACACTTGATAGATGGGACTTAGGGGGAGGAGGTTAGGAGACTACCCCGGGGTCGAACCCTGTCCACGTCTCAGCTCGGTCGACGGGATTGTCCGTCTCCCTTACAGTGTACCCCCCGCACTCCCTGGAGGAGTCCGAGGTCTGGACCAAGGTCGAGCACGGTTCGTGACCCTCCGGTCCCCGTGGTCCTCTCCTCGCCCGGTCTGACAGAGACGAGGAGTTTCCTTCCCGACGCATTGGCTGGGGTCGTGGGTGGAGCCGTGCTCCGAGGACTCCCGAGTCCTGTGCGGAGGGGGTCAGGGTAGGGGTGAGTGGTGCTCCTCTGTCCTGTCCCCGGTCCCGCCGTCCGAGTCGAAGTAGGAGTCCGGGGTCGTCCACCTCTACCTTGTCTCCGCCGGCGACAGGAGGGCCGCACACAAGGGCCTGCCTCGACCTTCCCTCCCTTCCATCCCTTTACCACGACCCGTCCTCTTCCGACCCCGTCGGAGCGTCCCGTCGTGCCCGAACCCCCCGAAGGGTCCCCTCGTCCCGAAGACCGGAGTAGGTACTTGTCCGTCGACGGGGTCCGGTTCGTCCCTTCACAGTCTCCTTCCCTGACTGTCGAACCCCGACCCACCCTCCTTGCTCGCCCGACCGTCGTGGGAGTGCGGGTCGGAGAGGCGAGAGTAGGGGTCGAGAGTCCCGAGGGCGGAGAGTCTTGAGACCCCCGGTGTTCGTGCGGGCGGAGAGGCGAACGGACGGAAGTGAGAACGACAAAGACGAGGTTCCTTCCGGACGAGGCGGTGTGAAGTTTCGGGTTGTGTTGGCCTCCGGGGAGATCTACAAAAGGGGGTTTCGCGGACACACACGGGACGGGGTCGGGCTGGGGTGGTGTCGGGGAGGAAGGTGCCCGGGTGGCAGGTGTGACCCGGCCGAAGAGGTCTCGCGGCCCGGACGGGGAGTCTCGGGACCCGTCTGGACACCCCTCCCCCACCGGCGCCGTCGGTGTGAGTTCGGAAGGCAGAAGAGGGTCCGCCGAGGACACGCGACCTGTGGCGGGAGTCGTACCCGTTCCCATGCTTGTTCTGTCTGTGGTGGGGACAGGAGTCCCTCGAGTGTGGGGTCCTTCTGGATGCTGGTTGTCTAGTTGGCACGACCCGCCTCCCTTCCCGATTCTGTGGTTCGCACCGTGTGCTCCCGTGTCTCGCACTGCCCGTGACCGGCGCGGCCCTCATTTCAGAGGTCGACCGTCTGTTCCGACTTCTCGTCCCTCCTCCTAAACCGAATCTGCTGTTTTCCCTGTCGCCGTGTCGGTCCCTCAGGGCACTGCCGGGGGGTCCTCCGACACGAGGTCCGAGCCCTCCCTCTCTCTCTCTCTCTCGCGCAGAGCCCGTCGGCCACTGGGGGCGCCCCGTCGTTCGTCGGTTCGGGTCTCGGACCTCCCCGGGGCGGACCTCGGAGTCTCAGACTGGGCGTCGGACCGTCTTCCTCGTGACGGGCGCCATTTCGGGTCCAGTGTCCTCTCGGGTAGTCGGATACTCTCCGGCCCTGAAGGGTGTGCTTCCCCCTCCGTCTCCTTTGGCTGGGCCGGCGCGACACCCGGACCGGACCGTGCCTGGAGCACCCTGGCCCCCAAACTTAATGTCGTTGGAGCCCTGAGAGGTCCAGTGACCGCCCCCGAGAGCCGGGTTCCGGTCGAGTTCCCTTTTGGGTCCTGTCTTCCAGGCCGGTGCCTCGTCTCACTTTCGCCGTGGGACCGGCAGTCGCGGACTGCCCCCCGTAGGAGACTGGGTCGGAGGTGACCGCGGAGGAGGTCGCACCCCTGTGCACAGGGAGGGGAAGGGTCCCGGGCGAGGGTGAGTCGGGTAGAGCGGTACCGAGGGAGGAAACAAGCAGTGCCTCGAGTGGGTGTCGGCTGGGGCTCAGGGTTCCAGAGTTACGGTCGGGGTGTAGGGACAGGTCGGGGTCGCGGGGAGACATAGGGGTCCCACCCGGGTCTCCCGACCCCGTCCGCACCTTTCATTCTCCGACCAACCGGTGCCTCTTCTCCACGGAGACGGGGCTGGGTTCAGGGTCGGGCACTGACCGTGGACGACCCACTGGACACGGGCGTCCGTCCCCGACACGTCGACGACTGGAGGTCTACCTGCCCCTCGAGACGCGAGCTCTGAAGGTCCTCCTTTCACCCCAGGTTCCCGGGTCTGAGTTTGGGTCACTCCCGGGGGAGACCGTGTAAGTGTCTGTGAGTGGCGGAGCGCGGAACTGCGGAAGATTAATGCGCGGAAGATTAATGGGGTTTGGTCGTGAATGAGGTCAGACTGGCGGGCTCAGAGACGAATGATCGTCGAGGGACCCGGGGGTGTGAGTCGGACTCGGGGGCCGTCTGGACAGGTCAGTCCGTCGACGACCGGCGGTGGGTCTTCGGGGACGTGTACGCCTGTGAACGACGAGACCGACGGGAGACTCGGAAGAGGGGTGGTCCGGAGGTCGTGGATACGACCCTCGGGACCTTGGGACTGACCCTCGTTCAAGGGTAGTTCGGGAACCGACCCACCCGCCTCCTCCCCGCCACCCACTTCGGAGGTGGGGGGCTGGGACGGAAGGACATCCGTCCCGTTAGTCCCTGGAAGGTTTCGGGTCGTGGAGCCCCGTGGAGGGCTCCCGAAGGACCCCCTCCCGACAGTCTCTGCCTCCGGGACTTTTCCCACCGTCGACCATGTCACCAGGAGAGACCGGGGTCCCAAGGACCGTCTCGTCTTGCTGGGAGTCCCGGGGCCCCCGTGGCTTCCTTCAATCGAATCTCCGGTGAGGAGGGTCTTTCGGTCGGACCGCGGACAAGGGTGTCAGGGGTCTAGGGGTCCCCTGGACTCGGGGACGAAGTGGAGTCACCCCGAGTCAGAGTGGACATTCACCCTCGACACGCGGGGGTCTCGTCCCGACAGTGCTCCAATCTACTCCATCGGACGGCGCCCAGGACACTGACGGAGGGGAGAAAGGAAGACACGGAGGGCGGTCCCAAACGTTAATAAACAAACGAACGAACGAATGACAGACGGGGGACTAGTCTGTCGTCGTTCCCGTCCCTACAGACAGAGCAAGTGGTGTTTTAGAAGGGGGTCGGTCGCAGATCTCGTCCTCCGGAGGTACTTTGTACCCCTATAACCCCCGAGCCCCCCCTTCCCAAGGAGTGTGTGCCGGGCAGGGGTGGGAGGATTTTTCCGGGTTTGTTAATCCTGGTCTTTAAGGGACCTTCGTTCGGGTCCTCCTTTCGACGCTGGTCCCGGGGAGTGTCCTCCACGGTCTCGGGGTCGCGCCGCATCGGGACGTCCGGGGCCTCTTTCTCCTTCGACACAAGGGTGGGTCGGAGGAGTCCGGAGTCGTCGAAGGGGAAAGGGTCTTAACTTCGAGTGCCCCAGTGGCGGAGGTCCTCCGAGGAGGTTGCCGAGGGTCGTGGGGGTCGGGCGGGGCGTCACCGGAGGTCACGTCGGCTCGACGTCGGATCCACAGAGTTGTGGCTCCCGACCCGGGCACGGAGGGGTGTCGCGGTCGGTGAGGCTCGACGGAAGAGAGGGACCGTGACCCTGGACGACGAAGGAGACGGGTCTTGGGAGAGGGTAGTGGGCCGTGGGCGGGAAGTCTCGAAGCGACCTTCGGTGAAGGGGGACCTTCGGGGGTTGATGGTGGCTGGACACGGGACCCAAACAGCGGGACCCACACTGGTAGGACAAATGGGTCGGGGAAGGGGTGATGGTACGACGGGGGGTGGGGGTACGGGTCGTGGGCTTCTCCGTACACGGTTTGGTCCCCTAGTCTTCTCCACGAGTCCTCGTCCCGGTCGAAGAGGGTCCCAGTTCTCCCGGTCTCGCGTCCGACATCCGATGCCCCGGGTCGCCCACCCCGACCCCAGCCCCCGTGACTCCGGTCTAGACTTGGGGGACGGATTGAGCCCCTCTCGGTCGGAAGGACGAGACGAGAAGTGACCGAGACGGCGACACCTGGGGTGGGGGCGAGGGGTAGAGAGTCTCCCGACAACACTCCTGTTCTCTCTTAAGTGTAGTTTGTGAGCCGTGTCCCGAAGGGTCCCCGAAGGGTCATCAATTCTCAGACGCGCGGTTGTGAGAACGTCCCCTGTGCCCAAGTTAGGACCAGGCCCTTCTACGGTGTGCGGAGCTTCGTTGGTTCGGGCACACGGTGTTGGTGACTCGACCCCGAGTTCTCGGTCGATAGGCGTTCATGGCTCGGGTCGTGGTGTCGATAGCTTGTCCGATGTTGCCCTGTCCGGTGGCGTTGTTCGGGCGTGGGGTGTCGCTTCTCGTCGGGGGCGAGTGGTGTTGATCTCTTTCGGGCGCACGTCGTTGTTTCTGGGTCGTGTCGGTTTTTGATTATTTAGTTAGTTAGGAGTATTTTTTATGAGTCGTGTCTCGGACTGTATCTTGTTCGAGAGTCATTCGTGAGTGGTGCGGACAGAGGCCACATGTGACACCTCTCCCAATACCGTGTGTGGACTACACGCTCCATGTTTACTCTAAGAGGATGTAAGTACGTGTTACGAACCGTGTCTCGGACCATGTGTCCTCCACGAGGAAATCTATGTGACTGGTAGAGCCCCCCACCCCCCCGTCCTTCCCTCTCCTTTCCAACCACCCGCCTCGGGTCCAGGGTGGTTCAGATCCGACCTCGACTCTTCGGAAGCAAAGGTGGGGGGTGGGAGCCCTGATGGCCTCGGAACTTCCCACTCGTCCCCTCGCTTTCCGTACCTTGTTGAGGACAGAGTCTCCGGACGACCCGACGACCGGTTCACCCCGTCCCGACCGCTCTGCCTCCACCTTCCGCCAAGGGTGGACCTCGTCCCCCACCCTCTGTCCATAAACAAAGGCTGTCACCGAAATACCGGACACCTGGAGGACGTCGGAGGTCTCCGACCCCAACGGACCTTTGTGTCGACCTGTGTCCGGAGAGAGCCGTTACCGACGTGGGTTCGTCCTTCTGTTTCCGGAGGGTAGCCGTCTCTTTAGGTCCAATCGTTCCTTGGGTCACCAAGGGACCGTTGACCCCGACTTCATCCCGTCACGGGTGTCGATCCGCGACAGAGGAAAGAGGCGGGAGTGTCCCTTCCCCTGTCTAGGAGTAAGGGAGCCCGGTTCGGGAGTAGACCCCAACGGAGGCGAGGAGTGTCGTCTCGACTCGTGCGGAGAAAGTAGGGATTCCTTTGACTCCGACGTCCTCCAGTGGAATACCCAGTGGGGTGGGTCGGTCCCTCACCATTTCGTCTCTACCTCCGGTCCATGGGTGTAGAGAGACCGGGGCCCGGGTCATATTCTGTCTACAAGACTCCCAAACGGTTGGATCACCGTCTCCGATCCCTCGACCGTCGTGTGTCCCCGTCAAGTTGACTTTCGGGTAGAGTTTCGTGGGCCCTCCCGGGGACCGTTCCTCCGTGTCGGGGGTCGCCCCGGAGAGTCGAAAGGTCGTGTCTGAGCGGATGACGGGGGCAGATGTGGTCGAGGTCATCCTTTTCCGTGACCCTGGACACCCTTCGGACCCCTAAGGGCCCCCTCCTTCTCGGCTCGACCCTTCGGTTCAGGAGTCCTGACTACTTCCCCGGTGAGCCACTCTTCCCGCGGGAGTAGAGGTGGGGGTGGGGTCGGAGTCCGTCGGATCGAGAGGGTCCAGTGTTGGGATCCCACTCCTGCGGTCCGGTACGTCTGGGGGGTTAGGGCGGGGTCGCGGGTGGTCCGTCGTCGACGTGGGGCCGGGCAGGGACCCTCCGAGTCCCCGCACCCCACCCCTCCATCCCGTGCCCACCCCCGTCCCCGACCCCCACCAATTAACCGGGAACTCCTATTCTTTTCCCGACTCTGTCGGTCTGTCCCGGGTGGGCGGGGAGGGTCAGACTCACGTCTTCGTTAGGGACGGGGGAGGGACCCGACTCGGCCCCCGGGTTTATTCGGTCAGTAGGACTTCGTCTCGACCCCGTGGGGACGGACGATGATTCTTGGATAATGTACGGGTAAGGGAATGGTCCTTCTGGGACTACGACCCTTTCTAACTTCTGTCCTCTTCCCCTGTTTTCTCCTACTCTGCCGACCTACCGTAGTGGCTGAGCTACCTGTACTCAAACTCACTTGAGGCCCTCAACCGCTACCTGTCCCTCCGGACCGTACGACGCCAAGTACCCCAACGTTTCTCAGCCTGTGCTAACTCGTTGACTTGACTGACTGGATGACTGACTGTACGGGTAAGGGAATGGTCCGGAGGTTCTGTCCCAAGGCCCGAGGTGTTTACTCCTTCGGTGTCCCGTGTCTCCGACCGTCAGGGGACAGTGGTGGACCGGAGGTTCCTCTGTCCAGAGGGACACTCCTCGCCCCTGTCCGCCCGTCGGGGACGAGACCGGCGGGGTCTGGACCGTCAGGGGACGCGGGTGCGCGGGACGAGGTCGGGTCGGGAGGTGGGTGGTCGAGAGCGGTGACGGCGGGAGAGGAGACTCTCCGGCGGGGACGGAGGGTGGGTCGGTGCGTAGACACGGTTAGTGATGACGGGGTCCTGTCGGACGTCGAGGGTCGTGTCCGGGACGGGACCGTGGGACCGGTCCGACTGAGCCCGCTCCGAAGTTCTTGGCTCCCCTCTGGTGTCCGGGTTGGTCGGGACAGGAGGTCGAGGAGATCTGAGTTCCCCGACCTCCTTTCTCTGAGGGACGGGGGTCGTTAGGGTCAGTCCGGGGTTGGTCGTCTCGGACTCATACCTCCAGTGTCCTCCGACCCGGGTCTCGTCAGTGTGCACCCAAGTTCGAGATCGAGTAACGAATCCTCGAGACACTGGAGTCCGTCAATGGGAAGGACTCGAGGTCCCAAGAGGGGACGTCTTTCCCCAAGACCAGGGACAGAGGTCCCTACGACTCCCCTATTTACCTCGGTGACTCCCAACATGACCGGGCCCGGACCCGACTGGTCTGGAGAGGACTCATGGTCAAGAGTTGTCGGGTGTTCTCGGTCTCCTCCTCGGTTCGAGTCTTGTCTCGCCGTAGGGTGGTTCCAGTGGGTCACTGAGCCCTGTCCGTTCTCTCGAACCCCTTGGGCTGTAGTCAGGGTTTTCGTACCCACTGCTCAGAACCTGAGGGGTCCACCTGGGACCCACGGGTAAAGGGTCGGTAATGTGTCCGGGCACAGGTGGGTGAGGGTGTGGTTGACTTCAGTGTCACTCCTTCCTCTTCTCCCGACTCATCAGGGCTGGGTCGGGATGTAGGGGTTCGGACGAAGGAGACATTAAACCCTGTTGACACGGACAGGTCGGTTGGCGAACCGTACCGACCTCCTAGGTGTCAAGTAGTCCCTTGTCCCGAGAAGAATGTTAGTCCGGAGTGAGGTCCACGGTGGAGGACGTCCTTCGGAAGGGTCGGAGGGGTGGGGAGAGCACCGCGGGAGTCGGTAGTAACCAGTACAGATTTCTCCTTCCGTCGCCCACGAGGCCCTCCACCCCGTGCCGAGGTAGGGACACGAGCGACGAGGAAGAACGCCACTCCCGTACTCCAGGTTCAGTCCAGAGAGGAAGACCTTCGGGAGGAAGGAAGAGAGAGATGGGTGTGTGAGTCTGGGACTGAGATATCCGACGTCTTTTGGGAAGGTAGAGAGAGGCCACGGTTCGTTAGTCCCGTGTGCAAGTACCGGTGTACCCGTCGAATAAGTGCCTCGGGAGTAGAAAGGGTCCCTCCGGACCCTTTCTCGAGACCAGAAGGTCGTTCGTCTGGACCCAATCCTAGAGTCACTGTGACCTCAGGACGGTCAGGGAGGGGACCAGACCTGGGAGAAAAGCTCCGGTCATGGACCTGCCCGGCGACTACCCGGAGTCCCAGGACGGGTCCCGACTTGTATGTCGGTCTTACGTCGTGGCCGAGGTGGTAGAAGGGCCGGTGGGGTAGGGGTCGACCCACGATTCGAGACGGTCCCTAGTGTACGGTCGTGAGGGTGAGGACTCACCCCCGGGACGACGACAAGAGGCCGTTTTAAGGAGAAGGAGACCAGGTGGGAGTGACGGATGGACCGTCTTTCCGACGGGGTGCCCTCCCTCACCCGGAACGGGTCGGTCCGGTCCCCGCTCCGTCGTCGTGGTGGTGAGGGCCGAGGGGAATGTCCACGGACCAGGAAGAAACTTTTGGCTGCGGTCTCAACAGTCTGTTGGGAGTCGACCCCGACCCCCAACCCGCCCTTGACCTCACGGTCCGAGCTCGTGGTCGGCGACACACTGAGTTTGAGCCTGACCTGGGAGACGGGAGTCTCAGACCCGGGGGGCCTCGTCGGACCCCTCGTCCCTCGCACGACAGTCGCGGACGTGGGTCCCGGACGGCGTGACGTCCCGGAGGCGCCCCTCGGAGGAGACGACCGGACCCCACTCTGGGAACGGACTCCTCGGGTGTCGCTCGTGGTCTGAGTGGGGATGTGTCTCCCCACTGGAACTCCTGAGTGGGGGTTGGGGTCGTGTGCGGTCCCTGTCTGGAGGGACGCGTAGAACCGTGTGTCATCCGGGAGTCGGATGTCGCCGACGGTAAGGAAGGACGGACCGATTGTGTCTATACTGGTTCCCTCTTCTCTCCTATTCCCGGTCCGTCCGGGGTGGGTCGACCCGCACGCCGCGGGTGCTCCTAGGTGGGGACCTGGATAAGGATCTCCGCTCTTCCGCCCGTCCGCCGTGCACCTGGTGTGTTGCTTCTTCCTGATTGTGACCCGACCCTCCCGAGGACCCTCTCCCCCACCCCCACCCCGACATGGGACTTGTTAGTCCTCCCAAGATCTTTCCCCTCGGTCGTCTTCCTCTCCGCTCGTGTTGGTGTCGTAGACCACCTCTCTCTATTCCGACTTCTACATTTCAAGTTTTTCCAGGACCTTTCTTTTGGAGTTACTGTCCCACTACTCAGACCTGACATGAAACAACCGGTTTTCATGTCCAACGGAATCCCTCCGGTGAGACCGTGACTCGCCCCCACCCTGACCTTTACCTCCGTCTCTCCGGTCTCGACCTTGTATTCTCCACGGGACCAAAACACTTCCGTACAGAACCCGGACGAGGGTCAGGACCCGGTACAGGTCGGACGACCCCTTGTACACCGTCCTCTCTTCCATCCAGGGGACGGACTTCCCACTCTCGGTCTCGTAGTCCCACCGTCCCCGGAACCCATTCAAGGTCGTCAAGAGTCTTGGAGTCAGAGAGGACGAACATTTTACTCCGACTGGGACACTCGTCACCGACCCCTGTCTTTCGAAGGGGAGGACGGTCTTTGTCTGTGGAGGGAAGTCGTTGACAACGCGGTTAGGGTTGACGCCGGGGTGACCTTTGGGTCGGACCGGGGTGGTAGGGACAGTAAGTCCCTTGGGTTCAAGGGTCTTTTCAGACCGAACCCGGACCGTGTCCCATCCCGGTCCTGGTCTTCTCCTCCAATTGAGAGCCAATTGGGAAGGGGAGCGGGAGGGCAAGGATCCGGGACTCGATAAAGGTGGAGAGACGACCCCCACCTTTATTGGGTCCGAGTCAGGGTTCTCTGGGTCTGTCGATAAGACTAGTCGGGGTTCTTCGTGTTGAGGTCAGTAAGGTCTCTCCTGTCTCCCTGTGGACCTAGGGGTCGAGGTCGAGAGTCGGTGTGTCGACGTCCCCAGAGACCCGACTCCGGACCTCTCACATCCGTGTTCGAGTTCCAGTGAGGGCCGGACAGGGGATTGAGGACGTCGTACACCCACCAAAACCTTGTTGAGACCTATCCCCGTATCCAGGAGTGTCCATACTACTTCCAGTTCACCCTGAGGTTAAGAGGACGGTGGGAACCTCGGACCCGATACGACGACTGCGGGTTGTGAGGAGTCTCGAGATGTTTGTGAGGAGTTCTCGATATGTCTGAGAGGGGTTTGGTCAATGTCCGAGATCTTCCGTCCTCTGTCCGGAAAGACCACTGGAGACCGATGCCCGACTCTCGATCCCCCTTCCTTCTCCTCCTCCTCTTTCCGGTGTATCAGATGGGTGGGTATTACAAAGTCTACACATTCGTTTATGTGCGGTATGAGTCTTGAGCGTTACCGTATAGGGGACGGTTCCGGTGCAACGGTCGGGTCCAACTCTCTTCCTTCGGGTCTACGCGGTACTCGTCGAATAACACTTCCCTTCACCGGGAGCGGTTCGTCGAGTGTCCCGAAGTCCTCATCCTCCGGACTTAAGGTCAGGGCCGTGACTGGACTGAGACGCACTGGAACCCCTTCAGTGAAACGAAGAGACTCCAACAAAGGAAGAGACCTTTTCAGTGGCGTAGAGTCTTGGTGACACTCCTAAGTGGCTCTCGTACGGTATTTGAAGTCGTGCCGTGGACCTTGGGAGCGGGGGTGAGTCTTACGTCGGTTGCAAAAGTTTCCCACTGTCGTCTACTCTCTTGAAGGTCTGGGGAGCCGTCCGCAGGGAAATGGAGAGGATTAAAGGTAAGATGAAACGTCCTTGGATCTTCTCGGAGAACACCCCCTCCCCCGGAGTCCCAGATCAGGTCTACCATTTCTCCGGGACAAGGTCGAGAGGTTTAGTCTCCGGTGAGGGCCCCTTGGACGGAGGAGAGGGGGACACTTCCCCTGACTTCTTCCCTCTGCCCCGGTCTCTTCAGGTACAGACACGCAGTCTTAAAAGTCGAAACGAGCCCCTCCACACAGTCAGGACAGTGGTCGTGGACCCACGTTGGGGACTCGGTGAAACAGGGATCGTCTGACGGACTGGGGGAGGGGGTGACGTCAGAAACGCGGACTCCCTCCATCCCCTCTTGTCTCTGTCAACTGGGTTTTTGTTATCTGCTAGGGTTTCACTACTAAGTGTCAGACAAGTGTCGGGTCGTGGAGTCACACGTCTGTCCCTCTGACTCCGGGCCATTCCCACCCTAGACTCTCGTTCTGATACGGACCCGGGTCACTTTTATGTCCAATGGGCCCCCCCGTCTCGAAACGGTCCGGAGGGTCTCTCTCTCTCTCTCTCTCTCTCTCTCTAACTCACACACACACACACACACACACACACACACATTCTGTCTCTTCCCACCTCGGACACACACGCAGACACACACACACACATTCTGTCTCTTCCCACCTCGGACTCCGATGGAGTCCCCGGGAGACGACGACGGTCTGAACCGTGGGGTCCTCTACGGTGAGTCGGAACCGCGGAGAGGAAGACGGTCCCATTCAGTGGGAGTGATTTGACCCGAGGACTCCTCCACGGGAGAACCCCTGTCAGGACCCCTCTGACGACAAGGGAGGGAACTCGGGGGAAGGAAGGTCGGGGGGTAGACGATCGCCCACAAACTCCAGGGAGGAAGGGTGGACCATGAGTAGAGGGACTCCACGTCCGCACGTGTGCCGTGTTGCACTGGGGTGTCGTTCGATACGAGACCCCCGACCAAGAGTGTTAGTGGACCCCGGGGAGAGGGAGATAAGGTACGAGTGGGTGCAATTGCTCCCGGGACCGGGACGGGACCAGTGCGGGGTCCGGTGTGTGTTTGTGTGAGCCACTGGGGTCACTGGACCCCAGAGTGAGTGTCGTCCGCACCCCAGTGCTCTGGGCGTCACTGGGCCCCACAGAGTGTGTGTTAGTGTGCGTGTGTGAGACGGACAGTGTCTGTGTGTCTCGGGGAGACACAGAGGGCGAGCCGGGCCGCAGTGGCGGGTCACAGGGCCGGTGTGCAAGCGGGGCCGACCCGGCGGAGTGCGCGGCACAGCGGGTGTCAGTGCCCGACTGTGGCGAGTCTCGGGGGAGGCCGGCGAGGCGCGACGTCGGCGTGACTCCACGGCGGCAGGTTCAAAGGGCCCGGCCCCCGCAAAGGCGCCGGGCGAGCGAGGAGTTTGACGTTCAGGGCGGCGGCGAAGGGGTGGCGCGTGTCGGCCCGGACCTCGGCGCCGGTTTCCTGCGTGTCCAGGGGCCCGTCCCCCCGAGTCTCTGCTTTTCTGCACTCCCGCCCCCCCCCCGCGGCCGGGGCCCGACGCCGTAGGCGGCGCGGCCGCTTGAAGGAGTCTCTGCGCCCCTCCGTCCCCCGCGGCGATCCGAGGCGTAGGAAGACCGGGGACGGCGCCCCTTGCCTGAGGCCTGGCCCCAAGGCGCGTTGGAGGAATGGACCGGCGGGGGAGGTCGTCGGGTCGAGGACCTAGCTGCGTCACGGGCCCGGGCACAGCCACTCGCGGGCCCGCGGGCGCGTTCGACGCGCGGAAAACTTACTTAGCGGCGGGGCCGGACCTTCTGCGTGTGGGGCGGAGGCGCGCAGTGCCGGCGGCCGGGGCGGGGGCTGCAGTCTCGGGCCGGGCGCCGGGGGCGGGGACCCCCGACGGAACCCCGCTCGACCTCGAGACGCCGGGCCGGCACGACGAGACACAGCGGCAGAGAGCACAGGGCGTCCTTGACGTCCCCGACACGGTCTGGTCGGCGAAGACCCCAGTCGGGGAAGACCCGAGGTTTGGTTCTCCCTCAACGTTCTATCGGACCTCTGAACCTACGATGAGACTCTGGTCAGTAGTAACGGTCACGTTTGCCCTGTGGCGACGAGGAGTGACCCAGAGCAAAAGGAGGACCTTTAACCGTCGGCCCCACTTGCTTGAGTGAAACAGAACAACTCCTCCGGCTCCGGGCGGAGGTCTGTGGGGTGGGCAATCCACTCTTTTCCGGACCACTTTCAACTAGATATCACCTCCGGGTGACCCATCCGAAGACGGTAAGAAGCCCCGGGTCGGACTTAGAGAAAGGAGGTCCTCCGGAAAGGACGGAGGTGAAGGGAGGGGTGATGGGAGACGGCCCTATGAATCAGGGAGGAAGGTCGTCCTGTCCACTATATGACGAAAGGCAAAGGATGTCGGTCGGCGGGGTGGGACGTCTAAGGGTTGGAGTTGGTACCCCACGGGTCGTCCCCCCGTGATTAGTATAACATAAAGATCGAGACACTTAGCACGGGGAACCTCGACACGGAATACCACCCGGTCTTGACTCCCGTCGTCGAGTCCGCGGTTCCGAGGGGGGTGAGTCAATGTAAGTCCCCAAGGGTCACCGAGAGGGTCCTGTCGCCCTGACCTACCCCTACGTCTGTAATCCCTCCTGGAACACGACCCCCGTCTCCGGACCGGTCTTAATCCTATTAGTGTCGAGTACCGTCTCCACCTCCTTCCATTTATTCAACAATCCTTATCTAACACTCCCCTCCACCTCTTAAGATTCATTCAACTCAGTCTAGACTCGGTACCCCACTCCCCCACCTTTTCCAGTCCAGGGGTCCCAGGTCCTCTAGGTTCCTCCTCTTGACCTGTGGACGTCTCCCTCCCCCTGTTCCTTTCTCAAAGGTAAAGGAACCCGCTTCGGGTCCAACACCCCCTTCCCGTCTCTCCCAGGTCTACTGACTGCAATCCTAGTATCGGGGTCGGTCCGGGGAGCGTACTGACGCCTCTGGGGGTCCTGATCTAGTCCCCACCCGGGTCTCAGTGTATAGGGTGTAGGCTCGGGTGTCTCCAGGTACGACCCCTGGATCACTCCCTCGATCTCACCGGGTCCTACGGGAATAGGGACGTCTACAAAAGAAATGTTCCCCTTGAAGATAAGGGGGCAAGGTTCAAGACCTCAAGTTTACCACCGTAAAATGTACGTGAGCTATCCGGTTTACCCCTATACGAAAAACCAGTTCATCACCGGTAATTGGTCTGCAGGATATCTCGTCCCTAGGGGTTGGGGACCCGGTGTGTCGTCCTCCACTCACCGCCGGTCGTTCACTTTGAAGTAGACATAAATATCGGGAGGGGTAACGACCGTAATGGTAGGAGGGGTGAAGGTGGGGGAAGGGAACCAGGCACCTTTTTGACAGAAAGAGTTCTGACCAGGGACCACGGTTTCCCCTGACGGTGATATCTCCCAGGTCCGGACAGAGACGATGGTCGAGGTACACTCCGAAACCAGTTTAGGGAAGGGTCAAGTCAAAGGGGTAGACTTTTACTCCGACGGATTGAACAACGGACCTCCAGTATGATCAAGAGACACACTCCTCCGGGCTGGACTGACACATCCTTCCCCCTCGTCGATGGTCTCGAGTCTCTTTACTGGTCCCTACCTCCTCCGCTCGTCAGGGAGACAGGAGGCTTGGTGTCGTTCGACGTGGACCTTGGGACGGGCTCTCAGACCCTTGTAAGTCGACGATGTCTCTCCTCTGTCCCTTCCTCAACGCCTCCGGTTTGCTCTCTGAATCTAGCCGAAAAATACCTCGAACCTCTTGGTGTCCAAGCCCTTTTGTTTCCTGAAAATCTTAGTGCCCGAAAATTTTGAGAACCGTAGAGTCTACCCAGGAGTCTTAGAATCGTAAAATTAGGGACTCGAGTTCGTGGAGTCTCTGTCTGTTAGAACAACTTGGAGGCTATCCCTTCGCCCTCTTGACTCGGGTCTCTTCAGGACGTGGAGTAGGATCCGCCATGTCGTGTTCTGAGGTTATTCGACCCACTCGACACCACCGGGTCCCCGTCCCTGTACCCGGGGTGACTCTGAAACGGACTCCATCCCACCCCTAGGACCCGGCGTCCTAGTCTCTTTTCCCCGACAAACGTCCCCTAGACTCGTCTATCGACGGAGACCCCAATACTCCCGACGGATCCACCACGATCACCATTTCTTGAACGAACGGTCACGTCCTCTGTACTCTGGGCCCAAGCTAGGGACCCAGTCCTTCTAGGGGACCTCCTCCCGTGTCGTTGGGTGAACTCATAAGAACGGACATCTTAGGGTCCCTGTCTCCTCGAACCGTTCAATGCCGTTCTCAGTCTGTCTGTCCTGACTTCACTGCATCGTGCGTGTCCCAGTACCTGGTCTTTACCACCGGGGGAGACACCTATGGGAATTTAAGGTTACACTGACAGGTTTCGTTCTCCTTTACAGTACCGAGTCTGAATTTAAAGTTCTGAGACGTGAACCGATTGGGGGATTGCCCGGTCCAAGATAGGGAGTCTTCCGCCCGACAGGAGGACATAGACAAGACTCGGAGGTCACCCTCCCACTCGAACCAAATTTCGGTAACAGTCCGATGCACCGGAATTCGATCACTGAAGTAGACTCACGTTTAAGTGAGAGTCCCGTAACACTCCCAGACGACTCTGGGGTGTACCCTCCGTGGTTGAACGGGGGAGGGTCAGTCGGGACGTAGGACGGGGACCGGGTCGGGGAAGTGAACGGAAACGGTCCGTTCCGAGGAGCAACCGGCATTACCCGGGTTTTATCATGAAGGGGAACGACCAAGGACGTTAGACCGGACACCGAAGTCCAGGCACTCCTGTCTTCTCTCTGAACCACAAACCGTCCGTACGTTTTCTACGCTTCTCGAGAGCCTCCAGTGGACCCAGTAAAAAAAAAAATGAAAAGACTGGTATCCTTTGGAAGGATGGGCCAAGAGGGGATGTGGCTGGGGGTCGGAGTTGCGACGGAACGACACACTGCAGTCCATTTAGAGACAGGAAAAGACATAGAGTAGAAGGAACACTCCGTCTATAGATCGATTTGGGACAACAAAGATAGATCGGGTTCCTTTGTGGACCTCTTGGGGGGAACCTCTTATCCACCCAAAACCGGGACTGACAGAGGAGACTTCAGTCCTACGGGAAGGGTCCGACCCATACTGCTTGTACTCGGTCTATGCAGTACTCACCGCCCACACAGAAACCGACGAACCTGACAGAGGACAGGAGGTCGGTGGGATACAGTGACGGAAATCAGAGGGGGTACTCCGTCTCTGGACTCGTCTGTCTGGTGTATGTGTAGGGCCGAGATGACGAATCATCGTTCCGTTGGAACTCCTTCCGCAAATTGGAGAGACTTTGACAAAGGAGTAAACTTTTTTTCCTATTACCATGGTTGGAGGGTCCTGGTGACTCCTACTTTGACCTACTAGCTTCGAGGACCGAACGTTATTTATTTACCCTCGACCCCGATAATAAATCGTTATAAGTTCTGGATGTCCCTTTGGAGTTGACTTAAGAGATCTAAATTGATTTGTTTATAAATAACTCGTGGATGAAACACAGTCCGTGACGTCCACCGGACCCCTACCTCGTCACTCGTTTGTAGGGGGAACGTCTCAAGTGTAAGACCGAAGGGACGGAAAAGGAGAAAGGGGTGACGAGGTCGACCCGGATGTGGAGTCTGGAGAACGAGGTCCAAAGGGCTGGGAAGGAACGTAACTGAGTTCGACAAGGAAGTGAGGAGTGTAGTTTGGGCTCAGGATGATGGAGGTGGGGTCCCCGTACCGAACACCCTAGAACCAAGGGGTGGGTCCCTAGTTTGGACCCGGGTGTCGTCACTGTCACGTCTCAGGGTGATCTGACGATCCCTTCAGGGACCGACACGGGAAATTTCGTCACTAAGAGGCGGAGTGATCGTCTTTATTTGGTGCCACAGTCTTCGGTCGCACCGTCAATGGGATCTTCCCCTCTCATCCACCCCCACGCACCCTCGAAAGTTCACCACCTTACAAGCCAAAGAATTAGAGCCACACAAATAATTATTCGAATAGATCGTCGGGTGATTACTGGACTCATGGTAAGATATGTTTACAATACGACGACGACGACGATTCCGCGAAGTCAGTACAAGCTGAGACACGCTGGGGTATCTGCCGTCGGGTGGTCCGAGGGGGCAGGGACCCTAAGAGGTCTGTTCTTGTGACCTGCCCAACGGTAAAGGAAGAGGTTACGTACTTTTTACTTTCACTTCAACGAGTCAGTACAGACTGAGAATCGCAGGGGTACCTGACATCGGGTGGTCCGAAGAGGTAGGTACCCTAAAAGGTCCGTTTTCATGACCTCACCCCACGGTAACGGAAGAGACTATGTTTACAATATGAAGTTTCAAAAGGATGTTCATACTGACTATGAACCCAGTCAGGGTGGGAGTCTTAAGACTAGATTAACCAGACCTTACACTGGACCTGGGGGGGTCCACTAATGTTACACGTCCGGTTCTAACTCTTGGTGACGAAACCTCCTCGACTAGGAAGATCCGAGAGGGGATCCGGCCCACGGATCACTAGCTAGCACGTAGGGTCCTGACGGGACGGGTGTCGACTGGACGAGGCCCCGACGAGTAGAGAGATGTCCGACGGGCCACAGGACCCTACACCGGAAGGGCCCGGGTAAGGATGGTTCCGTATAATCCTTTTAAAAAGGATAATCCCTTTTACGACTCCTAGGCCGGAACCCATTGGTCACGACTTTCACTTCAGACAGGTCTCCGTCTTCTCCCGGAGTCCGTCGTCGTCAACACTTCGTCTTTTACCGTCGACGACCACCACTCCGTCGTTAGTCTGAGTTCCACCTCTCAGGTCCCCAGAATTCTACCCCGTCGTCATGTACCCCGGTGACACGATTGTCGATAAACTAAGGTCAAGTGCAAATCAAGATCAAGATCAGTCACGGGGGAAATAAAGACCCGTCTTGTTTAGAGAAGGAACGTTAGGTTTCTAGACACGTGTGGTTGGTTGTCAGGACACCCCCTTTCCTAATAGTTGGGGTTAAATGTCTACTGTTCTACCTCCGAGTCTCCCTTATGTTTAGTAGGTTTCAACGTATCGGTTAGTCACCGTTTCAAAGACAAGTCGAAGTTTTGGACACGCGAGGAAGGTACGACAAAGTAGTATTTAAGGTGCCCTTCCATCGGAAGATGAGACACTACATAGACAAAAGACAATGGGAGAGGAGGTCTAGTAGGGCCGTCACTACGACGGTCTACAAAGTGCCGACAGGGTACCGTAGTTCCCGGACCGTCTTGATTCTGTGCACTTATGGTCACGCGGTGCACACTCGGACGTGAGGAGAAATCATTCACTAAAGACATTTCAGAATTAACAAGTCCAACTTTTTACAAGTTTGCACACAAGTTCTCTCGACTTCGGACTAAACAAGAAAAGGATCTTCAGTAGTGGAACGCAGAACGACCATGCGGGACTACCTTTTCCGAGACACGGGGACGCTTCTTGTCAGGACACAACAGTCGGAAACGTAAGAGTACAGACTAAATTACTGGTCTTTAGTGTCACTGAACCTCAGATGGGGACGAGTGGAACCGGAGACAGTCTAAGACTCGGAGGACTCCGAAACGACTTCTCGTCTAATAACATCCTCGACATCTGTCCGAGTGTAGGCGGATCAAAAAGGAACATCGTACACAGTCGAAGTCTAAGGGTTCGAAATAGGGTCCGGAGGACTGAGTCCTCGACCCCATCGGACCCTTACACATAAATGTATGTGTATTAAATACTTAGTACGAAACAATGTTACAATTGGACATTCCCTGAGATTTTACGTCGGGACCAATATTTCGTAGACTGATCGTGTTGAGGACTACAAAAGGACTACTCCTTCGACGTCGGGTCTCTCTGTCACTGGACGGACTCTATTGTGTCGTTCAGTCACCGGCGGAACGGTGGTGTCGTGAGAAGACCCAGAGACTCAGGAGGAGACAGACAGGTTCACCCACCCACAGTCCCTCGGGTTCGTCGACCCCTCGAGCCTCCAACGACCGTCCTCCGGAGACACCGACGACTACCCCTGGTCAACAAACCACAAAGATAAATAACTGAGAAATTTGAAGTAGTAGGTTCCTTTCAATTATGTACTGACAAACCATCGTCCTTTTTGTATTAGATTCTGGCGTTACTGGGTGGGTGGGGTTTGTTTTTGTCTTGGTTTGTTTGGGGTAGACTGTGGTCTGGAAACCTCGACTTCGACTTCTTCGCACCCCCGACCCCAGTCTGACCGAAGACTCCAAGTCCCACCCCCCCTCACTCCCGTCCCCTTCGATCGGAGGCCTCATCGGAAAGGTCGGTCCCTCCGGTACAGACCGGGGAGTCGAAACCCGTAGGAACCTTCCCGACGACGACGGTCCCCTCCTACACCTCTCTCCCTCAGTCACCAGTCTCACTCCCCGGGGATCCGGGTGGGAGACGCCCCTGGTACACACGGTCACGTACTCTGTGTCCTCGACCCCCCGTTGCACGCCTGTCGCTCCCGGGGAAGGGACGAGTCCGGTCCTCTCCCGGGACCTGCTCCGGGGCTGTCCCAAGGGTGTAAGCCTTTGGTGATTTCCGTGACGGTGTTCGTTCCTTTGCGGCTCCGGACCCCTTCGGGGGGCCTACCCTCAGTGACGGGCGGGTGGGGCCAGTAGTGGAACAAGACCTACTGACTCCCCTGAACCAGGAAACGAGACCTATGACCTCCCGTTGGGTCAGTCCTGTTCCGGCACCTCTCAAATACAATTCCCCGTCACAAAGTCACGGGGTTTGTACGTCACACACACACGCGTGTATTAGTCCCCCCTGACCGGGGTAGTCCTTCCGACCAACCCCAGGGTCCCACTGAGGGTCCCGTCCTTATCCCAAAAAAAAAAGGGGAGAAGACAGTAAAAGAGGTTAATGAGGGACGGGGTCCAGTAACGTATTTATTCACGAACCCTTCCATGTGTAGATTTTTCTTTGTATTTATGACATGTGCCCTTTCCTAAGGTAGGGGGTCGGGAGGGTGACAGGGGTCCTTTTGGGAGGTTTATAACGTGTACCGGGAGGGGTCGGGACACCCCAGGTCCGGACCGGCACAGAAACCATCTTCGAGGTCCCTGTCTCCAGGACCCGTCGGGTACACGGGGGAGAGGTGGGTGGGAGGAGTAGTACTGACCCACGTGGCCTCGTCGGTCTCCCGGCCCTTTCCGGACCTGGGGTGACCGGTCGTCCGCGAGGTGACCCTTACGAAGGTGTCCTGCCCTCCGTCTGACACGTCCGTGCCCACACGGGGACCAGTCTGTGAGTACACTCCCAGACGGTCACCCGAACCTTCTCCGTTCGTCCGCCTCCCACGCACCCACCCGCTCAGGACCCGGTGGCACCTGTCCCAGTGTGGGAGGTATCCTCCTCCACCAAACACGACAGCAGAGCCGGATGTCAGAGTGACGACGGCGGCGGGGGTGACGACTCAGCCTTCAGGAGCATCGGCAGCGGAGGTGACTAGTGGTCGTAAAATCCGGACCGGCTCCGTCCCGGAGCCACGGCTCCCCTCAGGGCTACAAGGTCACTCCCGTCGAAGAGGCCCGGATCCTCCCGTCTCCCCTCCTCGGTGCTCGGACCCCCACTGACCGTCGTCGTGATAGAGTTGTGTCGGGACAACCACGAGTAGAGGACGAAGGTTGTTGGTAAAGGGTCCAATTCAGAAGAGACCTGGTCTGTTGGGGACTGGACTACCCGGGGACGAAGGACTACGGGTGTCGGTGAAGGAGAACCCTCATGCCGAAGGACAGGACGGACTCGTTCTGGACCGGTTGACGTTGGAGGAACTACATGTAACGATGGATCATTCAAAGTGAAAGATTAGGAGTGTCAGGGAAAGGATAGGATACCTGGTAAGATGCGAGACGAAAGACCGTGATAAAGACAGAGGGCGAGACGGGATATGTAGTAAAGATCAGGACAATATAAAGGACAACATATATAGGGAAGGACACGGTATAAGATTAAGAATCAAGTGAAGGAGTAGAGGCACTGTAAGAGACCTGTCTTAAAATGTGTGTGTGTGTGTGTGTGTGTGTGTGTGTGTGTGTGTCATAGGATTGTCTAAAAATCAAACCCAAAAGATATCAGATGAAGGACATTATATACGGTGAAGGTGTAGACATAATGTAAAAGGGAGGGAGAATTGGGAGGAGAACGTGGGATTTGGGTTTCGAGTCCAGGGACCTAACCGTATCCTACACATCTGGGTGGACAAAGACCCCCTCCACCACCTCAACCCTTCTCGTCCAACTTCGGCAGACCTTCGACCTGTCGCCGGTTCTTCGCCTGTACCGGTCACACAGGGACCGGCTCCGGTCGTCCCGACTCTCCACGGGCACCTGTCGACTACCATGACCCACTCCACCCGTACCACTCGTGGTGCGGACGTGACCACGGGTGGGTGTCGTCGAGAAGTGTGTGGTCGTCGCGACACTAGGCGTCCGTCCGTCGGAACACGACGGCCTACTACCGTAGACTTGGACCCCGTCCTCTGTCTGGTCACGACCCCGGCTCAGGACCGCGACCGAATCGTAGGAGTGACGGTCCCTGTCTTTTCGAGGTTCCCTTCCCCGTCATCCTCTGACTCCAGTCATGGACGGTCGTAGGACACGTGTCCTCCACACTGTAGGTGGAGACGGTCGACGAGTTTGCACAGACCTACCATCTCTGTGTGCACCCGTGATGGAAAGTTACAGTGGGTGTGCGGGTCCGACCTCAGGTGGTACGTTCGGTGCGACGCTGACCTTAGGACAGGGTGCCCCTTGCACACGACCCCACTCCCAGCTCTTGTCTACCCACTCACTGTCCGGACGGAAGTGGCCGGGGAGGGTCGGAACACGAAGTGGTCACGGGTAAGGAGGAAGATGTTGAGTACGGTTTAGAGAGGTCTTTCGGGTGACCTAACTGTCGTTTCCGTCGGAACGAGGAACTGGACCTACTAATTGGAAAGTTTACAATCAAAGTGACCTCGGAGGGGTGAATTTGGAGCCCTTAATTTCACGAGAAAGGGGTTCCTTCAACTCACTCAATTACTAGTCTCTTCAAGTTTCGAACTTCCCAGAATTGTCGTTAGTAACCGGAGTGGGACATGTCGACCCTTTGTTCAGATCTTCCCCTCCCTTGGACAGGTTCCCGTAGCCGTTCAGTCAGTGTCTACACCCGGACTTGGACCCAAGAGGTGGAGAAGTGAGGTCGGGTTGGTTACTACCCTGGTCACTCTCCCTTTAGTTCCCTTGATCAATGAGGACCTATGATGGTCCGACTATCGATGACTACGTGTACGTTTACTTTAGTCCTGATTTCCGGTCTCACTACTATTCCCTACGACTGTAGTCTTTCCTTGAGACAGGTGGGGGTTTCTGGGGTTATGACATCGACTCTTTATTGCGCCCCCGTCCCTCTTCCTGATGTCTTAAGATTGAATGTACACGGACATCGGAAGTAGTCGATCTTCCTTTATTCCCAATCTCTTACGGTCCCCGACCGGGCCTAAGTGTGTCACCAACCCCCTTTCGGGGCTGGAGAGTCGACCAACGAAAAATACCGGGACGCCAGAGTGGAGGAGAGAGTACCCGGACCGAGTGGGGTTCAGTGGTTAAGGGGTTGGGGTGGGTGTAGGGGTGATGGAGGTCGACGTCGCACAGTCCCGAGTCCTGTTCCTGAGCCAAGACCGTCGGTGTGGTGTCGGCGGGTGGGTGTCTGTGGTAGAACCACTACCCCGAGGGAACTCGTGGGTCCCAGTGGCTAAACTTCAATACTCCCAGGGTCTTTACCGGATCTCATCCTCACCCTATTTCTTTTATCGTCTAAGTTAAAATGTAACGTAAACTCGGAGTGGGAGGGGACTTTATTCCACGACTATTTATTGGAGTAAATAGTTGCTCCTGTGGTTTGGGGTCTTTTCTGGACCCTCAATGGCTTTCAGTGTAGAGGTCTGAACACCAGACCTCCGGGGTCGAACGAGTCCTCCCTCTAGGATGAGTCGCCCCTCCCCCTGCGAGTGGACGAAGAGAAACCATCTGATGCTCGAGAGGTAACCGGTTTCTGTGTTTGTGGACCAATAAGTCTATGGATCCTTTCCTTTTCCTCAGTACCCCCAAAGTCCTTCGGTTTCCTCCAGAGGACTCGGGTTCCTTAGTCTGTCTTACTGATACCGAAGGCTTTCTGGTGGAGGAGGGTGGGGGACAAGAGATCCACCACCCGTGGACTCAGATTCTTCTCCGTCACTGAACGTGTCACTGTGTGCCACACACCCTCTGTGGCAATCGAATCCCGTGCGGACACACGAGGCACTGGTCCCCCAGGTCGAGTCGTCTTCCTGTAGATGTCCATTTCGACTCTTCCCACACTTGGTCTTCTCGGTAGACCCCCCGGAATGTCCTACGTCCAGTGTCTCCGACTCACAACCTCGAAGTTCGACAAGGACGCTAGTGCCTACGACAGCCTCCTGACCATGTGCACCTGTGACACCTAGTCACCACACCTGGACACTGTTCACGAACTCGTGTGGTTAGGGAGGTGGATCGACGGAGGTGGTGGTAGAGGAGGAGGTGCCGTCCACGATGGGGTTCCATGGTTTTAGGGTGTCGGAGGGACACCCAAAGTCTGGGAGACCGTCGGGACCAACCGTCATAGGAACTCTAGACTGGGTTCCGGGAGGACGAAGATGAAGTCCTACGCTATACTAAAGAATTTGTCCCTGACGTCCAAGACCGTGGTTCTGAGGTCGGAGAGGACACAGGGATGGTCGGTAGGAGCCACGGGTCGGTGTGCCTTGAGACCATCCGGAGTCCCAGTTGCGAGTCGTCCAGGAGGTCCGACGGCGCCCACTTCCTCGGTGCTGACCTGGCTGCTTCCCGAGAGGGTAGGTACCCTGACCACGGCGTCCCTGGTGGTCCAGGCTTCCTCGGTCTGTCACCGTCCTTCGGTCCGAGGACAAGGAGGAGACTTGACCACCAGAGACGACACCGGAGGAACCTCGAGCCCCAGAGGAGTAGACTACCTCTGTTTCCCGAGACAGAGGGTGAGACGGTCCGGGTTCTACACCACAGAAAGATCCGGAATAAGAGGGGAGTTGTGTGGGAAGACCCGGTTCCAGAAGGTGACGACAAGAGGGACGGGAGGTCTGAGGCGGTAGTCAAGTCAGGAACAATGGGGCTACTGACTGTCGCGTCACGATATCCGAGGACCAGGGTCGAACCGGTGGAGGTTAGGTGGTGGTACCTGGTTAGTGGTGGTAGGGGTTGTTGAGGTAGAAGGAATTGACCGGTAACGTCCCCGGAGTCCTAGGTCGGAATGATGGGTGACAGGGACCCCGGGAACCACAGTGTCAGAGACGGGTAGAACGACCTGGAGTCGCGAGAGACCCGATCACAGAACTCTGACCCACGGTACCGACACGAATAGGGGAGAGAGTAAGTTAGTCGTGCCCGACCCAACGGGGAGGGTCGGGGTTCGACCCGTGAGTGACGGTTTCGATCTCCTCTACCACCTGGCCGACCGGACCGAGACGTCCCAGGGGCTCCCCGACCCCCTTCTGAGTAGTAGACTCAGCGACAGTTTCCCGTGATCGAGGCCCGCCCCCAGTGGGAGCCGCCCCGGACCGCGGTAGAGGTCCGGACTCGGGCGATACCTCTACACGTCCGTACCGACCCCGGGACCGAGCCGGTCGCAGCGACGAAGGAGTAGGCGGCGGAGCTGCAGGTCCAGACCGGGCCATCCGAGCCCACGGCAGAGACCTCCCAAGGAGTCGCTGCGTCAGACAAGGGACCCTCTGCTTCCCAACCCTTACTCACAGTGATCCTCCATCCTAGACGGGAAGTGCAGGAGTTCGGGGTCCGGGGCGGGTGTGGGTGTCCTGTGCGGGTGGAAGGCCCAGTCCCCGCCCCTGAGACGGGGTCCGGGGTGGGAGGTGGGGCGGACGGGGGTAGACCCCCGGAGTGGCCACCGTCGTCGCGACGTCCGGACCGTGGCGGGGCTACGTCTCCTACGCCCGCCTCGTCTGACGCTACGTCCGGAGGTGTAGCCCGAGTCGCGCGTCCGAGTCGTCTGTGTGGACCGGGTGCATCGGCAGCGACAACGTGTGGGTGTGGAGCCCCCACCCGAGCCCCGTCGACGAGTCGCAGCCCCGACGCGTGCTCTTGACGCCTGCCGCGGTTCCCTGTCCCCTTCCACTTACCTCCTTGACGACGATCGAGGTGTGGCGAGAGGTCCGGGAGGACCTAAGAGTTGTGTGGAAGCCGTATGTGTACGTCGTGTGCACTGAGAAATGCGTAGTTTCCGTGTGTAGGGAGACACTGTATGTAAGTATATACAGACACATGTGTCTGTAGGTGTGTATATATATGGCGTTTATACCAGTGTTATGTACACATACACATTGTTTACTTTTTTTACCATTGAAACAGGTATATACATATCTGAGTATGTTCGTATACTTAATCTGTGAACGTGTAGCTACGATATCGGAAACAAGTGTACGTTTCTACGTATTTACGTACCTACATGGGTATATGTATACTGTGTATACATCACATGTACACGAACACGTCTCTCGACACGAGAGTTTCTGTGTCCCTTGGTGACGTTACAAGTTCTGCATGTGTTACGACATGTTTCTTGTTTTTGTGTACTTGTGTACGCCCGAATCTTATGTACGCGGGTCCATAGGTCCACGTGTGTGTGGACGTACGGCGACGCCCAAAAGTACTACCCCTACCGGAAGTCCTTAAGTCCCAGATCTGTCGAAAACGACCTCCGACATCACCTCTACCTACCTGTCTGTCTGTGACGAATCGTAAGTGGAATGGGACCAGGACTGGAACGGGTAAAGGGAAGGAGAGGACGGGGAGTCCCAGAGAGATCCCTCTTACTCCACCGACCAACAATACAGGACGAACAGGAACCGGAGTTAAAAGGGTAGACATGTTACACTCTCCATCCGGGTCTCCAGAGATTCCTAAAAGATACCTGGGTAAGTTGTCACGAGGGACTAGGTCCGGACGACACACACACATACACACACACCACCTCTATGCTCCAGGATCAGTGGGTGAAAGTACTATCCCGGGGACGGGATGCGACTGGCATAGGTGTCTTAGGGACGGTTTCTCCGGGATTCTCTCACTCACTTTCAGCAAATCAGCACAGACTGAGAATCGCTGGGGTACCTGATATGTCAGGTAACTTAAGAGGTCCGGTCTTATGACCTCACCCATCACCAAGGGAAGAGGTCCCCTAGAAGGGTTGGGACCCCTTCAGGACATAAAGAGACGTCTTCAGAGTCAGGTGGGAAGGTGACCGTCCCTGACCTTGTGTCCTGTACCGTCAGGACTCTAAAGACCGAGGACTACAGTGTGTGTCGACATTCCACGACAGGTGACGAACTTCCAAGACCCTTCTCCCGTGACCGGACCCGGGACCGAATGGGTCAAAGGAGAACCGGAGTAGTTTCCGGACGAGCTTCGGCTCCGCCCGTAGCCCCACCCCCTTCAGTTTTTACTTCCTCAGCCACGGAAGCCCGGAGCACCACGTGTCGAGGTCGAACCATCCTCCCTTCCTTTCGCGCATCGTGTCCCGGACGAAGAGGCTGTTCAGGGCCACGTACCGTCGACTCTCCAGGGCGTCGCGCAGTAGGTCCGAGACGTCCCTATTCCCAGGTCCGGAGTCCCGGAGTGAAGGGGTGAATCGGATGAGGACGGGACCCCTACCCGGACCCGTAGACGGGGAAGGAGTCTGTCTTTTGCCCTAAGATGAAGGGCCTCTGGTTCTCCATCGGACCTAGGGCGTGTCTGTACCACCCGGGAGGGAGGAGGGAGTCGACCCCTACCTCGACACAGAGGTTGGGCGTCCGGACCTTGTACTGAAGGAAGTCTCTACCCTACTCCGACATGAGAAGGGGGAGCCTGGCCCATTCCCTGAGAGTCCGTCTTCTTCGTCTGGACCACCCCCTTTGGCTCCGAGAGGCTCTCGAACGAGTAGACCGGGTCCCACCAGTCCAGGAGCAGGTCCGCCGACTAGCGGAAGACCTACAAGAGAGCTAACCGTCGAACTCTACGGGGATCACCCCTGTCTCCCTCCGGTACCCGTCTAGGTCTCTGTCTGTTCCAGTCCGAACCTGTCTGTGAGAAGGGGAGGGGAGGTTTGAACGTCAACCCACGCCCCTCGTCGGACTGTTTGACTCTCGAATATTTGGCGACCTGGAGTCCAATCGTAGTTGGGGTTTCAATTACCCGTCGAACCTCTCTTTGAGGTCCGGGTTCTCGTCCCCTGACCCGGACTAAGTGTCGGTGGCCGGTGTCCCACAGCCAGGGAACCTCTTGAGGGACCTTCTCGTGTTTCTTGTTTGTCGTCTGTCGAGGGTCCAATACGTCTGAGGTCGACTACGACCCGACGACACCACCACGTCAGAGGGTGTCCCCTTCAGTCGACCCGTCCGTCTCGGAGTCCGTCAGTTTACACGACTGGGTCCCTAAGTTGAGGGGGGTTGTTTCCTGCCCCGTTACCCGACTACTGGATCTAAAGGGACCAGGACAGGGTATGAACTAGTGACGGTTTATGACCGGGGTGTCTGGTCGAGTCGTAGAGCGTGTGAGGTGTGACGGACCGATCCCCGCTTGTCGGGTCTGGTCACCGGGTGTTTACCCGACTCATCTGTCGTCACCTCACCTGATCTGTTCTCTCCGGACTCCTGTAGACGAGGAAGACTCCCCTTGACAGGGGGGTGTTGGGAGATGGTGGACCCGTCGGTGCGAAAGAAGGGATACTGGGACGGGGAGAGACCGGTGTCGACTGACCTGGTGTCCATCTGTGGACTGGATCTCCATGAGTAAAATAGGTGGCCGGACAAGAAATCACTCTTCTCTACTTAACCTGGTTATTAGTCGAACGAAAGGATGTCTCCCCGGCCACACCCCGTCCGGACCCAAGTGGTTCCCCAACTCACTTGGGGACGGAGTGACCCAGACTGGACGGACGACCAGGACTCCACGGGAGTGGTGGTTTACTGGTGGGATGAGTCCTCCCACCTGACTCGGGGGACCTCGTTGACCCCGACTCTCGACGCCCTCTTTCCGGTGCTCCGTCTGTTCCGGCACTACCTAGTACCCTCAATGCTCCTCCGCCTCTTTCGACTCTCGTCACTCTAGACCACGTCTCCTCCGCCCGACCCGACCCCAGCCCCCTCGTCCGAGTGTGTTGTCCTCCTCGTCGAGAAACTTCGACGGAGTCGAGGGCTGTCAGAGTCGGGGTTTGTTTTCCTAGTAAGGTCGGTCGAAAGACTGACCGAACTCAACTCACACAGACAAGGGGTCCGTGGTTTGACGACCTGGTCTTGTCACGCGGTAGTAGATTCTACTCCACGTATTCACGTAGACACGCCACTTGGTTGACGATGCCCGCACAGACGCGAGGGACGTCGTGCCGTCGGGGTCATGGGGCGGTCGGGCGCCGTCCGGGGACGGGTTAGGCTTCCACCGGCCAGACCGAGACACCCTGTGTTTGACCTAGGACGTACGGTCGTGGGAACCTGGCCTACCCTTTCGCTCCGGGCTTTCGTCTTCTCGTCCACGTGTCGGTCGGTCGGATCGGTGCCGAGTTTAGGAGACCACCCGAAGAGTCTCCTTCTGGGGGATTGTGGGTCGTGGGGGTGGAAACTACTACAGGCGTAGCAGGTCCCCGTCGAAGGTGTCGTCGAACATGAACGACCGGCACAGCTACTGCGACCGACGGCACATGGACGTCCCTCGTTGTCCCCACGAGACCGGTTCCGCCCCCTCACCCGGGTCCCTTCTTGTTACCGAAGTTCGTGGGACCGGTGAGTGTCCGAGTACCTCGACGCGGCGTCCCTCGGGCTGAAGGCGAAGTCCCATCACGTCTGCTACTCCAGGCACTTGTCCTTCTCCCTGGCCAGGAAGAACGGTGGCTGACGGAAGACACCCCGGTCTCTGTCCTAAGTCCGGGTCTCAGGGAGGGAGGACGGGTGGCACGGGTTCCCCCTGTCGGTCCGGCTCCCTCCCCTCCCGGGAGGTCTACGGGTCTCCGTTTAACCCTGAACTGGGACCCGAGGACGACCCCACCTTCTCGTCCTCCGGTCTCCCGTCGTCGACACTCGTCTCTTCCATTGGTTCGTCCCTCCACCCGTGTCCGCCCACCTGTTACCCTGTGAAGAATGGTGAAGTTACTGGTAGAGGACGGAGTCCTTGGCGGCGTATCCCCGGACCTCGACACCCCGTCCTCCTTGTTCCGTAGGACTTCCGAGTAATACTCAGGAAAGGGGAGGGGTCTAGGATCACCGGGAACCGGGGTGAGTACCCTGTTCAGTCATCCTCTTTGTGCCACAGGTAGGGGAGTTACGACACAGTAGTCCGGTACCCTATATACCGGTCTTTGTCTGTACCCCCTCCTGTGTCTACGTGTGGCTCTACCTACGTTTGTGTGACATCGGTACTGGTGCCAAGGTCCACTGGTGTCCACACCTGTATCCGTACCCACCTCGATCCGTCCTACCGTGAGTGTAGGAGGTACGGGAGCTACACCCGGAGCTAAAGGACGTCGTGCGCCCGTACGGCGAGACGGAGGAGCCGTGAAGCGTGTGGGAACAACTACGCGAGTCGGTGGACGAACTACAAGGCGACTCGCAGGTCGTCCTCTCCCATCAGACCCACCAGGAGTCCGCATACGAAGTCCTCCAGGACCCACCTTTACCCGCCATTTGGGGACAAATCGGTGGGAACAGTCCGAGACCCCGGGATGTCACTGACGACCTTGTCTTCTCTGACACTCATCTGAGATCTCTCTTGAAAGGATAGGCCTGGGACGCCGAGGTGATCCGCCCCTGGTGACTCGGGGGACGTAGGAGTGTATGGAGGTCTGAAACGGGTGGACCGGTGGGTCGGGGTACGGGAGGACGGGTGGGTCGGGGTACGGGTGGAAGTGGTCTTCGAGCATCGCACCCTAGGCGACGTGTCCGAACTAGTACTCCAGCCTGTCGCGGACGAAGAGGAACAAGAGTGCGTACGAAACGACTTTGGGCTTTGTCCCACCTACCCGTGGGTTCACTCCATACTGGTCGTTTCTACCTTCGCAGGTCCCTGTCTATCCAGGGGTCACTCGGGGAGGTCGAGACTCCTCTCTGTGACTGGGTGTTCGATCCCGAGACCACAGGTCCGACCCCCGAGGACTCCGGGGGTTTCGACTGGGTTCTCCCCACCGGAGGTAGGGGGACGGACCGGGACCATGGAGGTCCTTGAACTCTTTCCGTCCGGAGCGGAGGAATCGGTGTGCGTGCCGTAGGAAGCGTAACTCTTTCAACAGCTACATCCGTCTCATCTACAACTGGTCCTGTAGGAAGCTCTTGACACCTACTTCTCCGTCCAACCCTGGGAATTCCACAGGGGAGGGGTCCCAAGGTGACTAAGTGCTCGGTTGTAGATTGAGAAGGGAGGTAGACTTTTACTGTGCCAGAGATTCCCTAACCCGTACACGATGATGACACTACAGACATGTACAGTATACATACTGACACACTAATCCGCACACGTACACACACGTTTGTGTGTACACGTGAGTCTGGTCCGAGAGAGGGAGGGTTTACCCGTAAAGTAGGGGATCAGAGGTCGGTCCGTCCAGAGGGAGGAACGACAGTCGACTCACTGTGTTTGAACAAGGACGACGAACCGAAAACGAGTACATGAAGGGAGGTCGTCCTTCCGAGGAGGGGATAGGTTTAGAGAGGGTGGAACCGTTCCGTCTCGAGGTCAAGACGGCGGAGGTTCTTCGTGAGGATACGACTTCTCCCGAGTCGAACCTTGATATGGACCGGAGACCGGAGGGACCGGGGAGTTCCGTTCAGACGGTCGAGGTTCCTCATCCACGCGGGTAGGGAGGGTCATACAAGACGGATCACCGATTGTGGATTATCGACCCGAGTTACACCTACAAGAGCCGTCTTCGGGACCGACCCGTAATCCTGTGGGGTCACGGACAGAGTCGACGTGATACCTACCTGATCGACTGGACACCACCACAAAGACCAGGGGAGACCCAGAGGTTTAGGTACAAAGATCCAAGAACTACGGTTAGGTGTGGGGGGTAGTCTACACTACGTCCCGTCTCCGACTTCGTCGAGTCCCTATTTCTGTCGGAGGGGACTTGAGGGGGGTTAGGACCCTGTCCTGTAGGATGCGGCTAGGGAGATCCCCCTGGTCCCGAAGGTGACGATGGGAACCAATTGTAGTTCCAGGTATGTCCCTCCCCTATTTGGGCCACTGTGACTCCCGACTCTATCTGACCTCTACAGTCGTGAGTTCGACCCCAGGGTGGTGACGGTTCGGTTCCAAGGACAATGTAGTCAAAGGTCCAGTCGTCCGTGGAAGATTCTGGAAGAATCATTCGGGTTCCGGGTGGGGTGGTGTAGTGTTTGTGTACGTTTGTGTGGGTGTAGGGTATCTTTATCTAATCCACAAAAAATGATCGTCTTAAAGACCTTCCTTAAAATCTCAAAATAAAAACTTTAATAAACCGAGACTCATTCGTAAATTAAACACAAAGTGATACTAAAGAGTAAGTAGTAGCACGAAAAAAACCTTAAGACCGTTTTATTTTACATTGACTTTAAAAAAGTTTACATTAATTTGAGTACATTTACTTATGATTTAAATTGTTAATTTCTTTTACCGTACAATACAAAACGTCTGTAAATCAACTTACAAATAATCAAAGTGAAAATGTCAGAAATTTAGACTTCGGTTACGGAAAGGATTCCAGAGTTAGTGGTAACATCCTAAAATTTTGCGAGCGTCCACCTTCAGAACAGACACCACTTTCCCTGTTCCCCACCGCATGTCGTACCCGTGACCTTGGTCCAAAAAAACCAACTTAGCAGATGGTGAATGACACTACAAAAATTTTTATAGTAAGTAAATAAATAAACCGACGTGACCCAGAATCAACGTTGTACGTCCTAGATCAAGGGACTGGTCCCTAACTTGGGTCCGGGGGATATAACCTTCGTACCTCAGAATCTGTGACCTGGTGGTCCCTTCAGTGAATGATTGACAGTGAAACTAGTCCAATAAAAGAGATACACCGTCTCGGTAGTTGAAATAAAAAACGAACACCCAAAAAAAAAAAAAAACCGGAGCGGGGTGTGTCGAACGTCCTAGAATGAAGAACCTACTCCCGAACTTGAGTCCGGGAGTCGACATTTTCGTACCTCAGAATTGGTGACCTGGCGGTCCCTTAAGGGTCTTAGTAGTCGAAATTTGAACCCTTATTAGTTAGTATCGATGGAGGAATCACAGTAACTATATATATGACATAAACCTTATGGATCGTGTATTATTTACGGTTTATCGGTAATAATAATTTTGCGGACTACCTCTTTTTTCGATCAGCTCTGATCCGGCCATAGTCGTAGTTCGGGTTCAGGTCCCAGTCCTGGTCTTGTTGACAAATGTAAGTCCAATTTCATCCCCAACTCCAGTCATGGTCGTAGGTAAACTCCAGACCCAGTATCAGTCACCGTTGAGTCCCAGTCCTGATCCCAATCCAGTCACAGTCGTTGACCAAACCCCCAAATCAGTACAGGCTGAGAAACGCTGGGGTACCTGACATCGGACGGTCCGAAGAGACAGGTACCCTAAAAGGTTCGTTCATATGATCTCACCCAACGATAAAGGAAGAGGTCCCCTAGAAGGGGTGGGTCCCTAACTTGGACCCAGAAGACGTAACGTCCGACTAAAAAAAATGGTTGCCTCGATGGTCCCTTTGGCAGTCGTTGACCCCGACTCAGGTTCCAGTCCCACAGATCGACCCCAACCCCGGTTACGGTCTCGGGTCGGTTCGAGACCCCAACCCAGTACAGTTCCAGTTAGGTCCTAGACCCCAGTCGCGATCACAGAGCAGTTCGAGATCCCCAACCTAGTCCCTAGTCTCAGGTAGACCCTCGACCCCACCCTAGGGTCCGGCGCAACCAGAGAGGACCCTCGCCGCCCCGACACCCCGCCCCCACGTCGTCCCTGGCGTCCCGGTGAGTGGCTGACCTGTTCGTCCGGAGGGTGGAAGACGACACGCACGGTCAAGACGTGCGTCACGGCGTGGACGAGGTCCTTGACGAGCACCACGAGGTTCTCGAGACCCTAGACCAGCTTTTAGAGTAGGTGGTCACTGCCCAGTGTCTCGTTCCTCAAGAGGCCGACGAAGTCACCGACGTATATCGGGACCTCCCCGGTGTCCCAGCCACGGTCAAGGGAGTCTCTCTACCGTGGGGTTGGGTGGCCGGGTCCATATGTGTTTTAGTGGACCCGGACGACGAGTCACCGGGACGGAGGTCCTAGAGGGGGTAATTTGACCCTCGAGGTCCTCCCTCAACCTCTCCAGATCGGGGTACTGGGAGTGAGTCGTTGGTCCCAGACCGTGTTCAACCCCCACTCCCCACTCTTTCTAAACAACCTACACACTCACTTGTCTCGAATCTCACTCCTTTCGTTCTTCTGACCCGAGGACCCTCTGAGGTGTGTGATTAAGTCGTTTATAAAATAACTCGTAAATGATACACGGTCTATGATAAGATTTTTGATCTTCTGTCGTCACTTGTTCTTTCCGGTTTTAGGGACGGGTCTAGCTCGAATGTTAGATCAGTCTACTTTATGTCTTTAATTTATATATTTATTTATTGTTGGTACAGTAGCTTAGATTCTACGCAGTAGTGAGAAAAAATGGAGTTTTTTTTTACGACAGTTAATTCAATAATGTCCGGTAGTTGATACCCTACTTGGACCTAAAGTCTCTACCATTTTACACTTCTTACACAGAATCTTAGTTAATGTACGTCTTTAGGACACCATTTAATTTTCTGTTATTAACGACACCCAATTTATTTCGTCTCTCTCCATGCCTCCCCATATACCTTTCAATAACTTCCGAATAACCTGTTATAGACTTTGTGACAAAAATCTAGAAGACCAGTTAATCACTGATTTTGAGGGTAAAAAGTGAAGTTTAGGTGTAAGTCTCCATAAAGGACTCGATCTTATCGGGACGAGTCACCGCTCACCGAGCACATCTACATCGGGAGATGACCGGATTTGACATTGATGTTCGGTTTCTTTGATCCGACAAACTTTTTCATATACCTTACGACGTTATTTTAAATGTAGTTTGCAATTTTTTTTATCGAACAAAATTTTGTTCAAACTCTTTCATTTCGAGTTGTCTTAGGAGAGCGGACCAGACTCTAAGGCCTTTCCGCCTCCCCCGCCCCGACTGTCCTGTGTGCATCGGAAAGAGAGTGTCGAGGGTCCGATCAGACTCGGGGACGTCCTAGAGACGGTCCCAGACAACGGGTTCCTCACCCTCAACTTGGCGAGTGAAGACCCAGGATCGCGGAGTGTGTCTTCGGACGTGTGGTCAACCTCCTTTCTTATTTGTCGCTGTCCCTTGACGTCTTGGACGATCCTCGGTTGTGGACGTGAGTGGGCGGTGTGTGAACGACTCGTTGATGACGCACAGGACGAAAGATTCGTGCTCGGCGTGGACACCCGTGTGTTTACAGGGACACGAACACGTAGACTGTTAAATCACCGTCCTCCCTCTATTGTCATGGGATTCGCTGTTTTAATAATGTCACGTAATCTTCCATCATTCGCATCACCCTTTATTCTCGCCAGCCAGTCCCTTTCGTCACAACAATCGACCCTTAAACGTTCAACTTCTTTCTGAGTTTTCCCACTACCTCTGTGACTCCTTTCCCACATGGGAATCCTCCAACCAAGTTTAGGGTGGAGAAAGACCGACAATTGGAACCGTAAATTGAAGAAGGAAGTAATACTTGAGGACCGGGAGTCCTTATTATGTTTAGTTGAACTCACCGTCGTCAGTGACACTCCCCAGTGGTCCCGACATCTCAGGTCAGAGGGGTGATCTCACTCTGACTGTCCCTAAGTTGGGCCCGATACCGTGAGCAAGGGTGACACTTGGACTTGCTCACCGAAATGGAGAGACACTCCTCAAAGTAGTAGACATTTTATCCCCAGATGTCACTCCGAATATACTTAATTGAATATGTTTCGTGGGTTATTCACAATCGAGAATCATAATGACGAACGATACCAGACTTACACAGGGAGGTCTTCAGTATACAACTTTGTATTCGGGGCTACACCACCATAAAGCCCCACCGCGGAAACCGTCCACTCGTCCAGTACTCCCACCTCGAGAGTGTTTACCCTAAACACGGGAAACTTTCTCTCGAGGGAGTCGGGAAGGTGGTGTCTTCTGTGTCACTTTCTGTCGACAGATGTCTGGTCCTTCGGCCAGGAGTAGACGTGAATTAGACGGTCGTGAAACTAGAACGTAAAGGGGCGGAGGTTTTGATACGTTTTATTTAAAGATAAACAAATCTAGTGAGATAGTTACCTTGAAAAAGATATCGTCGGGTTTATCTGATCCTATAGTAAATTATCTATCTACTGAGACCCGTCCAAAGAGGGAGAAACTCGGAAGTATTCGTAATAATATTATAGACGGAGTGTTCCAATTATGTTCCCAATTTCCACTAAAATATCTATGTGTGTGTTTACGCGTACGTACGTACGTCCGTTTTAACGGTCCGTCATACAATTTAATATGTACGTAGAGCATTAGACGTGGACTGTGTCCAGAATAATAAGGGTGGGTTGTCTGCTCCTTTGTCTCCATCTCTGACCTATATACTGAACGAGGTCTAGTGTACCGACCAGTCCTCCATCACGGTCACTGGACCGAGGCTTTGACACGAGACCTGGGGACCCGCCCTGGAGTCAGGAGCTGTGTCGTCCCGACGCAGTTCGCTCGACCAGAGTCGACTGTGACAGGAAGGACGAGTGTGGGAAGGGGAGAGCTGTGAGAGTCGGCCACAGGAGTCGTGGCAGGGGGGAATCGAGAAGGTGAGCGTCCGGGACGTTCGGAGGTACACACGTCTCCGTCTCCCCGTGCGGGTGGGGTAGTGGAAAATTAGAAGGGTTACTCTCCTCCCGTACTAAATCAATATAAACGTCCTGTTTTTGCGCCTCCGAGTCTCCTCACTCTGATAATCTGATCCGTAGTGGGTCTTCCCTCGTTCACTGATTTGGGGACCTGACTAAGGGTGCGGAAACTGAGGGTGAATCCCCTGTTGGTTCCTGGGGGTTCTGGAGACGTGTAGATAAACACGGACCGTCGGTCCCTGTGGAGCATTTCTACCTTAAGACCAACACCGGGAGGACACTGAAGGAACCCGAGTGTCATTTCCAGTCGAGGAACGGGTCGTCGGTGTGACCGGTGGAGGGACAAGGATCAACAAGATCCAAAGGAGGTCGGTAGGTCGGGACAGGGACGACACAGGAGTTGGATTTTGTTCAGGGAGGTTCGAGAGGGGAACGAATTTAGGATGGCTGGGTAGTCCAGAGTCGATTTGTGGGGTGTGGGACGGGGGTTGTGATCCCGTCTGGGGGTAAGACACAAGAGTGACGAGATACGTAGAATTTTTTATGTGTGTGTGTGTGTGTATTTACTACATAAAAACACCACACTATATATATATCGTATTTTAAACGGTAAAATTAGTAAAAATTCACTGACCAAGTCATGTGGGTGTAATTTCATGTAAGTACAATACCTGGTAGTGGTGGTAAGTAGAGACCTTGAAAAAAAGTTGAAGGGACTGACTTTGAGACGTGGGTGATTTATGGTTGAAGGGTACAGGGGGAGGGGTCGGTGACCGGCGGGGTAAGATGAAAGACAGAAATACTTAAACCAACCGGTAAGGTCCATGGGGTATATTCACCTTAGCAAGTCATAAACAGGAAAACACTGGACGACTCAAGTGATCGTATTACAGGTTCTTGAACAACGTCGTACACAGTCTTAAAGGAAAAACCGACTTGTTATAAGACAAAATTCTTATGAGAGGCACGTGAAGATGTAGTGGGACGCAGGAGTGCGTATCGGACAGACCGATAACAGTCAGAGACGGTGTCTGACACTCGAGATCCTCTGTCCTGGAGTAGTGAGTGTAAGTGACGACTTGGGAGGTCTCTTGCGACGGACGAAGTACCGCCTAAACATGTCACTTACTCACTTAGGAACCCTACAAAGGGGTCCGAGAGGGAAGGTGGGAAGTGAGGACGAGACGGATCCACCAAACTCTTTTGGACAGGGGTCAATATTGGTGGTCCAGGGTGAAATCGAGTCTGGGTGTGAGAGATAGGACCCGAGGTCTGGGACCCGTAAGGTCTGGGGGTGTAGACTTGGAGTTGAGCGGTAGAGTGGGGGAGAAAAAGTGTCTCCCGAGGAAATCACGGAATCAGTGGATCCGGTCTCGGGTCCGTGGTAGGACCCGAAGGGGTAGAACGGGGTGCCGGTTGGTCCATGGTACAGACCGGGCTAACCAGGTGAAGGATTTATAGACAGGGGTTGAGGGGAGAGACGTCAGAGGAGGGTCCACCACCGGAGAAGAGGGAACGGACCGGAGTCACCGGGACCGGAGGAGAAGACGATGGGAGGAGGGTCCTCAGTCTGTCTGAAATATTTCGCACTCAGTCTGATGTGTGACGGGGACGAGTTTCGGAAAGTTATCAAGAATCCTGGGAACCGTCTCAGGTTTAAGAGGAGGACGATGACTCCCAGGGGTGGTGCACTCGAGACGACCGAGGGAGTCGTAGTGGTGTCCTGACTGGGGACACGAGACACGACCGGTGCACCTGAGGACTTTCCCGGTCCAGAAAGGAATGAGCTGGAACGTACTCGACAAGGACGATGACTCTTCTGTCCCGTCTTCCCTCGGTCGTGCAGGAGGCCCCTTTTAAGGAACTGGGGAATGGAGGGTCCACGGGGGGTGGGGTTGGACTACGGAATTCTCGGGTATATGAGTTGATACAGGGATCGTCCTGACAGTTAAGGATGTCGTCTCCGAACAAAGAATAAACCGGGCCACAAAGGACGTGGACCTTGTCCCGGACCGTGTATCGAGTACGATTGTAAATTAAGGTAAGTTGGTTGTAAAAAGGTCAGTTACTTACTTCACTTCCGTCCCAGCCCCACCCCACCCTCGTCTCCCCCAAGTGTCTGGATTCGAGTCTGGGTCGTAACGGTCCGTTCCACCCTCCAGTCGTCCTCCTCCCGTGCAGACGGCGGCCGCGGGGTCAAACCGGAGGAGTGCCGAGGAGACGTAGGTGAGGCCGGGACCTCCCTCGTAGGAGATGCTGCCCACCACACGGGGTGCCAGTAAGGAGAGATTGGAGCCCGGGGCCCCGAGGGAGTGCAGGTCGTCGGTGGGTCTGAGTCTTGTCGACGCGAGCCCCTGGGTCCGGAGTGGACGTGGTCCCACGCGTCCCTGAGGTGCATGCTGACGAGACACAGGTCGTCCCAGTAGCAGTGCACGAAGGCGTATAGGACCCCCCTGTCTTCCGTCTCCCACTCGTCACGGAACAGGGAAAGTGTGCGCGGCGGACGTCGGTGTCCCCGGGTCTCTCGGGTGGGGCGGGAGAGGATCCAGAAGTTCCAGACAGGAGGGGTTTCGTGGCACCTGGAGGTGAGAGGTCCAGACACGAGTGCACAGGCGGACGTCTGTCATGGAGAGGGACGTTGATGGTCGGACGGAGGGGTCTGACGCGAGGAGTTGAGAGTAGGGAGGCGAGGGGGGAGGTCCCGATGACCGTCGAGACCTCTAGAGGACAAATGAAGAACCGAGGGGACAACCTGAGAACTCTTCCTGAGTTCTTTCAGTTATCGAAGAGTGTAAACGCTTCCCGTTACGGAGGTCCAGTAGGGATGAGGTCGACGGTTGAGGCTTTTGGGGTGGAGACCCGATTCAGGACACCCCAGTCTGGGACGGGACCCGAAGTGTAGTAGGGTCTTTCAGTTTTGACAGTGAAGAACGATGTTATTTCTTTTCCACCGGGTCTCTCCATTCCCGTCACGGTTTACAGTGCGTCGTTCCCTCCCCGTCCCTAGTCGGGGAGAGTCTGTTCCGACCCAGGGCCAAGTGAGCCACTTTCTCCAATGGACTCGGAGTGAGGTACGGTCCGTGACAAGATTTACAGCACGTGATAAAAGAGGAAGACTGGTAGGACACTCCATACACACTAATAAGAAGGGTAAAATTCCTCTAGGTCCGTGGCTATAGAGGTAAGCCTCCGAGACTACTAGACGTAATGCCTCTGAGCGTGAGTATGGGAGTCCCCTTCCACGTGTAGGGTGTCCCGTCAAATCCCTACGGGAGACACACAAGGTAGGACCCTGAGTCGAATGGACGGGGACCGGTGGTCAAGGAAACGGAGACCGGGTGAGGAGGAGGTCCTTCGGAAGGGTCTACCGTGTCGAGAGAGGGGGTTCGAGGACCTCACCAGGATTCGGTTCAGGGTTGAGGCGACCCGGGGTCTAGAGATCCCGAATAAGAGGGGAGAGGAAGGGTCAGTCAGGAGTCGAACCGGAGTCGTCCTCGAACCCGAGGTCGGTACTTCCGGACGATCAGTCGCACCTACGAGAAGCACACACTGCTATGGTACCACCCACACAGACACCGGAGGGAGATCACGGGTGGGGTCCTCGGAGAGTCCCAACCCTGAGTCGGTCACCTCGTCCCGACTAGTGATGACACGGTGTCAGACACAGACGACTCACCGGATCCGTGACCCGAACGGGTCAACCGGACTGAGTCGGTGACGAGTGGGGAGATGATTATCTGTGGCGTCCAGGGGGGGGCGGGCTGAGTCCCTGAATCTCCAGTCCGGACAGGGGTCCGGACATGATGTTGTTCCGTATGAAATTTTTCATCCGAAGATACGATCCTTGAGTGCCCACCCTCACACTTACCGTGGGGGATCCCCCTCCCCTTCTCCGACCGAACGGGGGAGGAGTCGCGACACGAGACTACCCATTCTTCCGTGACCTAAAACAGAGTCTCGGGGGTCGATGTCGGTCTGGTGGATACCAGTCACGAAGACTCCGGAATTTTTTGGTCCCGTCAAAGGTCATCCTCCGTCGTGGTCGATCCGGGGAGCTCCTACTCTCGAACCCTCCCTCCCGTTGTTCCCGGTCTTCCCGGAGGGTTCCTTTCCGGGTCTATGGGTTGGAGGACGTCCCCTTGTGGAGTCGCACAGTGTCTACACCGGAGCGAAGTCGGAGTGTGAGTGTCGAGATACTGTCGTGAACAGTAGCGGTTATGTGGCCACTCCTTCAGTTCAGTCTCTTCACCGGACTGGACAGTCTCCGGTGTGTCGGTCACTGACCGTCTCACCCATTCGCTCAGAGGAGTCGGTGGAGTACGACTCTGAATCCCCGGTTCTTGAGTCTCAAGAGTGAGTCTGACAGGTCGGTCGGTACTCGGTGTCCCGGGGGTCGGACCGGGGAGGGTCGACACACTGGTGCCCACCAGTGGATTGGCGGACCTGAAGATGTAAAAGGAAATACTTTACCTTGTTTATTATGGAGGGAGGGTCACGACCCTTTCGCTCCGGGACTCCTCGTCCCGTCGAGAGACGTGTGTGACCCAGAAATTCCTGGTAGGAGTGACACAGAACCGTTCCGACAAATAGATGTAGACAGGGGGACGACCTGTCCGTCGAGGCTGACAACCTAGTCCGGTCTGGGTCGGGACCCACCGTGTCGTGGGGGGTGGGTCGTGAAGGGGTCGGGTCCGGACGGTCCGGGTCGTCACTCCCAGTACCCGTCCCTCCGGGGGACTCCCTCCGTCCCGCCCACGACCCGGACTACCGGGTCTCGACCCCAATCATTGAGTACGTCCCTCCGACTGTGACGTTGTCGGCGGAAAGGTCGGAGGAGGGACGAGTTTTCGTGTCGCCCGGCAGTGAGTCGACAGTCCATCTCCATGCCTTTTGTTCCGGTCGAGGGACACTGACGTGACCCGCGGGGAAGGCGTGCACGAGTCTGTGCCCACACTCACAGTCACCCCCGGTCCCCTTCGTCCCCTGTCCGTCACGTCGACAGTTGGTCTAGTCGTCCGTGTGGACAAGACCCTCTCTGTCGGGTCATCCGGGTCGGAGGGGGTCTCGGAGAGTGGGGAGTCGTCGGGGTTGGGGTCTGGAAGTGATGTGCCCCGAGACTTCCCCCTCCCCTACACCCCGGGTTCCCCATGTCGTCCTCCTGCCCCACCCCCACCCCCCCGGGCTCCCCCCCCGGGAGGATGGTCATATTGACCTTGTAGTACTGGGTTTCGGACTCTGAGGATGTATACGCCGTACTTCTGTCTCTGCACATGTCTCTCTTCGGCATTCCGGTCTGTGGGGCGTTTCTCCTTTTTACGTAGGTCCAGGAATCTCTCTGTGTGTTATCCCGTATCCCTCCTCCTTCCTGTTTTGGTGTCGGGGGTGACCTCGGGTCCTCTCGCCTTGTTAGCTCAGGTCCGGGTCTCTCTGTTTCGTGTCTCTGTCGTCCACCTTCGGCGGGGGAGGGGGCGTCCCCTCGTGTGTGCCTCGGTCCTTACCCCTGTGGTGGTGACGGTGGGGTCGTGCTGTGGAGGGTCCGGGTCACTGAGGTCCCTCCCCTACCGTTCCTCCCCTCGTTTGGACTGGCGGGGAATGGGGGGTCGTGTATGCGAGTAGGACTCTGTCTCCGACCGTTTTGGAGGAGAGGGACTCGGACACCTGGGTCCCATGGGACCACTGTCGGAGTCGGAGGTCCGACTGGACATAGCCGCGAGTCGTGTCCTGACGGTTCGTGACGACCCAAAGTCCCACGTCCGGACGATGGGTCGACTCGAACGGTCGAGAGGGTCAAACGTAAGACCACCGTGGTTTGGAGTCGTAGAACGATCGGTGTGGTGGGGACGGTCCTGAAGAGTGTGTGGGAGGTAGAGGGACGGTGGTAGTGACTAGTGACTCAGGGGGCGGGGTGTCGGTCCGTCGACGACCCGGGGTCGTAGAGACGGACACGGAGGGGGTCAGGCCCCGCGGTCTGAAGATTCGGAACCGGGTCCAGGGAGTTACGGGGAGGGGGAGGGGCATGGACCCGGAGGGGCCCGAGGAGTCCCAGTCGCGACAACGAGGGGGGCCGCCCGAGGGGCCTCCGCCGCCGGCCCGGGTCGAGCGCGTACAGAAGGTCGCGCTACCACTTGACCCGGTCCCAGAAGTGGTAGACATCGTACGCCGGCCGGGCGGCGGCGGCGGCGGCGGCGGCCCCGCCCCCGCGGCCCTCAGCTGCCCGGGGGAGGGAGGGTGGCTTCGAGGGAGGCGCCCCGAGTCGGCCCGGCGCCGCCGCCAGCACGCCATAGTCAAGGTCGCCGCTAGACTACCGCCGCCGGCCCGGGCGCCGCCGCGACATCGGAGGAGGCGACCCGCTCACGCGGGCCGCTCGGGGCGCGCCGCGGCGGCCGTCGCGCCTCCCCTCCTCCCTCAGGGGGCGGGGGCCCGGTGGGGCGGGGGAGGTGAGCCCGGGGAGAGGGGGTTGTGCGGTTCCCGCGAGGCGGAGCGGGGGCGTCGAAGCGGTGTGCCGCCGGAGGCCAGCGTCTGGACAGAGGGAGACACCTGTGTTCAGGCGCGTGTGGGCACCTGTTTCCGCTCATGTGAAAAAAGGGTGTGGACATGCGTGCCTCCGTGTGCGTCCCTGTACGTTTATGGGTGTATCTTGGTCGGGTGTATGTGCCTACGGACGGGAGCCAGGAGCTAATCATATGTGCACACCCAGTCTCGGTTCCTGTGTGTGTTGTTGTTTCAGGGTATGTCTGGACTTGGGACTGTGTGCACTTTGGCGGGGTCACGACGTGCGTCGGTGTGCACGAAGGTACAAGTACGTTGATATTGGTCCGTGTTTATCCGTGTGTTTAAATCCCTACACGTGTGTATGTGTAGGGACCTTTGACGACGACAGGAGGTAGGTCCCTGTGTCGTGAACCTGGTACCTCGTCTGATGGTCCGTTCCCGCATGGGACTCAGTGAGATTGTGGACGAGGTGGGTCATCTGGACACAGGACACGAACTCTGTCAGGTTCTCCGAAGCTCAGGATAAGGAGAGGTGGGGTAGGGTGATGGTGGTACCCATCCCCCGAGTCCGTAAATATCCGTGTCGGGGGGGGGGGGGGCGGTGGTCTGACAGGAGGTCCTACGGAGGACCGTCCTAGGAGTCTTTGACAAGGGATTTAGGGTCCACCACGGGTTTGGATAAGGTCTGACTAAATTAGTACTCCCCGTGTGCACTCGAACCAAAACATGGTCAAAGATGGAGTGGTTACCCCGAGACTACACGGGACGTCGACGGACCCCTTGAGTATTAAGGGATCATATGACTTCCAAGGGTGTGAGTGGCGTGAGGATTACCTAAGAGAGGGGTTTGGACGAAGGGAGACCCAAAGGACGTGTCACCTCTTGAGGACTGGGGTAGTTGGTTCGGTCAGGGTCAGGGGTGTCGAGGGGGTACGAACTCTCGGGGAAGGGGACGGTGAAGGTAGAATTGACGCTCTTTGTTTGGTCCGAGAGAGGATGGGGTCCCGGGACCGGGAACAGAGAAAAGAGAGGATGCTCACGAAAAGATTTTAAATAAATAAACCGACGTGGTCCAGAATCCACGCCGTACTTTTGAGAATCAACGTCGTACCCCCCCAAATCAAGTGACTGATCCCTAGTTTGGGTCCAGGGGACGGAACCCTCGTACCTCAGAATCGGTGACCTGATGTTCCCTTTAGAGATGTTCACGAAAAAGAAAAGGGAATTCTGATCAGTATCACGTTTACAGTGGAGTCCCTTCGCAAGGGACTTGGAGACTAATCCAGTCCACGTCGACGAGATACGAAAGTTTCTCGGAGTCAAAAAGAATTGGTCCATAGTGTCTAATTTTAATATGTAAACTCGATCTAACTACGAGGAGAGAAGGGTTCTCTGACATTCAAGGAACTCCCGTCCCGTGTGTTGGGAAAGTATTCGGTATCGGGAGACACGTATCTACGACCGATTACTTTGTTATTGAGGTCGTTAAGAAGGAAGAGGGAAAGGGGTGTGTGGTTCGTCAGTGGTGGATCTCCGTTTCTCGGGTGCGTACAGGGTCGAGTATTTTGAAAGGACCGTAGGGGTACCGTGTCCTAGTTGAGAAGGACGACCGGGAACGTCGGAGGATAGGACGAGACGGGGTGACGGAGGGGTAAGGACAAACCGGGAGTTGATTCCACTCAGGTGTGGGGTGTGGGGACCGGTCATCATCGTAGAAGTCTCAGGGGTCTATAGGTTGTGATTTTAAAATTGAGGGGTTGTCTGGTTGGGGTACATCGGTTGTTACTCTTGTCCGTATCCCTTAAGGTTCTTCCATCGTTCTCTTCTGGCTCCACTGGACGTGGACCGTCCCCAGGGTCTCGTCGCTCGTGATTGATGGGTCTCGACCCCCACGAGGGTGTCCGGTGTGATCCCCCGCCTCGGACAGTGGACTACCCACGAGCGATTCAGACGGGACGTACCACTCCCTTCGTGACCACTTGGGTAGACGGAGAGGACCCAGAGTACTCTCGGGGTGGGATTCGTTGAGAACTCGGTCAGGCGACCCACTTTCTCGCTTACGTCCACTCTCACCCACGAGACGCACTTGCGGGAAGGACCAGGGAGAGATCGTGACCAAGAGTTTCACGCAGGGACACGTTGAGGACCCCGGCACAATCTTTACGTGTGAGAGTCGGAGGGACTGTGGTGGGTTCCTCCGTCTTCGCCCCTACGAGGCCCTCTCGGGTTCGGGAGAAGACGGAGACCAAACCCTGGTCACTCTGAGGGGTGAACAGTGGAAGACTCACTGTACCTGACACCTGAAGGGATCCCCGTCCCGGACGAGGAGAAGGAGGAGGAGAACCCGAGCATTGTAACCCCCCTTCCAACCCTTGTCGGTCTGGTCAATTAACTCACTACCAAACTCGTTCCTCCTACCTGTGGTCATGTTTGTCGGTCCAGGGTTTCCATTAGGGTGTACTCATTTTCCTTGTCACTAGGCTTCCGGAGTGGGGTCCGGGTGACGAACTAGTGACATCGATGAATTGAGGTGTAACCGAAAGAGAGACTTGTGTAGGAAGGGATAAACTGGGAGAGAGGTCGATATACTGGACCCGGAATAAAGGAGATTCACCGACGCTCCGTCACGGCTCGACCCCGAACAATCACTCAACGTAAGTAAGGGAGGGAGTGAGGTCGCCCTGGTCCGGGACGTCTCTACTTAGGAAAGACCGACCGTGGGTCCTCGAGGGTCTGTTGTGTGTCCCGAGTTGTCTCCCTTAGTGAGTACGGAGTTCTTTACCCCCACTCCCCATAAGTCCCTCCCGAAGGACCTCGTCGGTCCGTCCAGGGTTCCAGTTCTCTAGGTCTCCGTTCACCCACGGGTCCTCCGTCTCAAGTGGTCTCCGGGGACGGGACCTCTCGCACCACTCCGGACCACGACTGCCGTGACGCGCGACACCGACGAAGTAATTTCTGCCGATTAATCTAGGTTCGGGTAACGGCACCGTTGTGTCCCCGATCACCCCCACCCCTCTACTCCCTTCGACTCTCTTGTCCTCACGTCTCACGACGTAGTCCGTAGAGGGGATATAGTCGTGTCCATAGTCTCGAGGAGTCTCAACCAGTCGACCCCACCTCCGACTTCTGTGGGGACCCGTCGAACCTAAGACAACCTCGAGGAGACTCGAGGGTAAAGTCCGTGTCTAAAGAAAAGGAAAACCCATAGACGTCAACAAAGTTCACTTAGACCGAGTCTTATCAAAAACAAATTAACAAGTCCATCAACCATATCCGGGTAGATCAGGGGGAGAAGTATGGGATTTGGGGTGGTGTGGGGTATGTGATGGGAGGGGTCTTCGTCCTTTCCCGAGACTAGGTGCTCCGGTGACGGAGTGAGGTCCTCCGGTCGACCCGTGGGGACGGTCGGGACCCACTGTGGTTAGGAGGGTTGGGACTGGATCAGACACTGACGAAGGGGTCGAGACTCCCTTCAGATTGTTGAGCGGTCGGACGGAGACCTGTGTGAGGGTGGGACTTGGGGTGGTTTTAGTGGACGTTCTTAGGTTCTTGTCTTCCTACTTAGCTACTGTTTACTCGTGTTTACCTGTGTGTCTGTGTACTAGGTTGCCTACTCTTCAATTGACTCAAAAATAGAATGAGTAAACAACTGTCAAATTGTTTATAAATAAGTCATGGAAGGTCCATGGTTCGTGTCACGACCCACCTCTGAATCTCCATTCTTTTTTTCAGACACGGGACAACCCGTGGTGTCAGACACACCCTTCTATCCTTGAACTTTTATTTTTACCGTTCGTGTTACGTCGAAGTGCCCACCACCTAGGGTAGTCCGAGACCGTCCGACCCTCGGCAGAGGTCCAAAAATGTCTCGTGTCTATGGTTTCATAAATGGTCGTCACAGACCCGGGGTCTCGACGAGTTTAGTCTTGTGACCCTTGAGGTATTAGAATCTTAGAATTGGTGGTGAGAATTGGTAGTGATTACGATAAATTTGTGAAAAGTCCGTGGGGTGGGGACGAAAGGTTCGGGACCGAGAAAACTAGGGGTGCCGTCAGGATGTACTTCCCAAAGCTATGACAATAGGGACGTAAAATGTTTGTCCCCTAGACTCTGAGTCCCTTCAGTGGATGTGTCATTCGTCACCTCGGACCACCGAACGAAAGTCCCGGGCACGAGAATTTGGTGGTGGAGGGGACCCTTCTCGGGGGAGGTGAAGGGGACCCCGAGTGGACGGAGGGACCACGGGATCAACGGACTTGACGGAAAGACGTCGGAGTAGACATGACTCTGTTACTGTGTAAGAGGACTGGGTCCAACCTTAACCATCTTTTGTTTTACGACAGGTAGGTGTCCGTTACGACCCTAGTGCCTCCGCGGAGAAGGGACCCTTGACTCGGGACCGATTACCGGGTCTACCTGACAGACGCAAGGACTGGGGTGGTCACAGGTGTCCGGACCTCAATCATGACCTACAAGGGTTGGGTTGCCCGATAGGTAAAGTGACTACCGACGACGGGAAGAGTCCAGGAGTCCGAGTAGTTACTTTCAAGGTTTTCTCCCTAAAGACCCGTATCGTTAATCCTCACGTTTGATACCTCGGTCTGTCAAACCCGAGTTTAGGACCAAGTTGGTCCACTATACTGGAACTCGTTCTGAGAAAGGGGAGGACCCCGGAGCCAGAGAGGTAGACAAGGACAAACTCTGGGGAAGGGAGAAGGAGGGTAGTAGGTAGGGAAGGGTGCAGTGTCGGACAGGGAATGTCTGGGAGGGAAGACCCTCCCAGGAGGCTCTTCCGAGCCTCCGAGAGTTCCGAGGTGGCTCAAGGGTCCGGAGTCCGTCGACGTTCCCGTCAGAGGTTCGGTGTCCTGAGGGAGCCCTGACCGACGAGACCTACCCGGGGTCTTAAGACCCCTTACACGAAACGCTTGTCCTTCCCCTCTCTAGTTCCCGGATTCCTCGGAGTCCAGGAAGGACGGTGTCCCAGTGACGGGGTGAGTCCAGTCTGTCACGCGTGAACCTCCACCCTAATACTCTGTGTACGCACAAAGTCGGCACGTCCGAGTACGTGTACAGACACACAGGGACAGTCACCAGAAGACACCGGTGAGCTGACGTGTCGTGGAGACACCCACCACTAGGGACACCAAGAACCGTCTCCACCTTTCACTTCCCCGGTGTAGTCATTTTTGGTTTTTGTCGATATCGACTCGTAAGTGGTACACGGTCCGTACCCTCTTCATGAAATATAGTGACAGAGTAAAATAGGAGTATTCGTCAGGTCCCCTCACACCACCGAACGTAAAAAGTCTACCGATAGTGTCATAGAAGGTGCTGTGTACCAGAAGAATGTTACACCATGACTGTGAGGAGGATATCTCACTACTCCAATTACAAGGGATGGGGACTTTGACCCACCTGGAAACACTGACGGGGTTGGTTTTCTCATGTCGTCTTCCCTATGATACACTGTAGGTTTCACTCCACCAGGTCACTAATTCTGCAACGGAAGGTTGCGTCCCTTACGGTCAAGTTAGGGACCAGCCCCTCGATTCTGGGGTGTACGGAGTATCGGTTTTTTGGTTTTATATTTTGTCTTCGTTATGACTTTGTTTAAGTTATTTCTGAAAATTTTTTAAGAATAATTTTTTTTTTAGAATTTTTTTTCGTTTTTGTTTCGACCCGGTATGGGTAAGGTACGAGAAGATGGAGCGACAGGTTAGTGAGTAAGAATATCGGGTCGTGGTACGACGTTCCTTCGGGTCCAGTGTGCGTCTCCGGTACACGTCCGATGGGGTCGACTGTCGGGTCTACTCCAGGATGAGTTTATGGTCGTCTTTGACGGTCTAAACACTTACTCGTACTGAAGTTCTACTCAGGTCGGGTCGATGATGAACTGATACTGACGGGTTTTCTAAGACTCGATCTCGGTGGATCGACTCTTTCGTCCGGGACTTTTCACTTTTTCGTTCGGTATCGATGCCTCAGTCATTCACCGTCTCGACCCTATTCGTGGGTCCCAGGAGTCACAGGACTACCCTCCCTACTTCATTCTCCTACTAAAGACGTGTCTGGGTCTAAAGTGACAACCAGGTCTCGCCAGGTAGACCCTGGGGTTGGAGACATCGTGATCTTTTAGAGGGGTGGGAAGGTCTTTGGTGGAGACTATCGACTTTCCTAACTCCCCCGTCGAGAATGAGAGATACGACACCGAGTCCGGGTCGAAGACCGTCGAGTTGGTGCGACGGGTGGAAAGTCGGGTCTTCCCTGTGGGGTGGGTGACATGAGGACTGGGGAGTAGAGTCCCTTACTGTACGAGAGGCATATGGCAACCACCCCTACAAATGAAGGTTCAGTACAAGTCGCTCCGTGACAAAGAATACATAGTAGAGGACATTAGGAGTGTGGCTAAGACTCAATGTATAGTGATAATGACGGTAAAATGCTCGAAGGGACCACCGGGTCTCCATTTCTTGAACGGCAGAATGCGCACTCCTTTGTTTCCGATCCTCTTCACTTCGTTGAACAGACTCCAATACTTCAACCTACACCGTTTTGACCGCCCCTAAATCGTTTCGATCCCAGACTGGGGCGTATTAGTCGTATAGTCTCCTCAACACACTGAAGTGGTCCCAGTGTCTTTTGTATTTACTCCTCAACCTGGTCCGGATCTCACGGAACTTAATCTACCAATACCCGACACAAGAGATAAGACAGAGGACCTATTACAGGTATCTTCGTCTCTGGTCTGGAGAGATGCAAATGTCGACACAGGGACTGTATGTTGTCCACGTGGTACGCATAGACAACTAACTGAACGAGACTGAAATCAGTTCGACGAGGAGGAAGACCCTAAGTCGAAGAAGGAGACATTTGTTTACCCCCTCTTCCCTTTCATGTCCACCTGAGATTTGAGGAGTGGTCCGAGGGACTCCCTCCCGCTATTCACTCCAGTACGGGCCTGTACCGCCCACCTGTCAGACTGGAAAGAGGGACTAAAGTCATGGTCCTAGGTCAGAAGAACGAACGCACTCCTTCAACCTCGAGGTCCTTGACGTGAAGGAGGTTTGTGGGTGCCCACCGTCGTCTCCGGGCGTACCGTACCCCGACGCCACGTACACCAAACTTAAATTGAAGTCAGAACAAAGTACACCCAAAAAAGGGAAAGAAGAAGGTACCGAGAGGGTGTTGGTGCGGGGGTGCGGAATTAAACTTCTTCTATGTCGACCTAGAAGGTCGGACCCTTCCTTCCCAAAGGATTGTGGTACCTATTACCGGCCTTCGTCCTCCACCTCCAATCCTCCATCCTCTTATCTGTCTGGGGATGTCTACACTTTTTATAGAGGACTTCTCGATCATGTGAGACTTAATTGAGTAGAGGTCCCGGGTTCTCCAACCCTGACAGCGACGGTGAAATATCCGTCTCTTTGGTTTTGGGTCTAAAAGACCCAGGGTATAGACTCACCACTACGCACACGTACACGCACACGAATACACCCCACACACACACACGCACACGACCCTCCTACCTACCCATCATCCGTCCTTATGGTGACCCTTAGGCTACTTCAGAATTCACACACACGTACGAGTCAGTACAGGCTGAAGAGCTGGGGTCCCTGACGTCGGGCGGTTCGAGACGACAGGTACCCTAAAAGGTCCGTTCTTATGACGTCACCGAACGGTAAAAGGATGAGGTCCCCTATAAGGGTTGGGTCCCGAGTTTGGGTACAGAGAACGCAGAGGAGATAACCGTCTACCTAAAAAAAATGGTGACGTGGTGGACCCTTGGGGTTTCAGAATTTCAACAATTCAGTGAGTCAGTACAGGTTGAGAAACGCTGGGGTACCTGACGTCGTGTGGTCCGAAGGGACAGGAAGTGGTGGAGGACCTCGAACGATTTTGAGTACAGGTAACTTAACGATTTAGATCGTTGGGATCGAGGGACCTTTACGTGGGTGGGTGGGACACGTGTGACGACGAGTGTTGTCACCAGACCGGGGACCAGGGTCAGGACCGAGTCTTGAACACCTACTCCAGTCGAAGGTCTCGGGAAGGGATAGTCGAGATTTTTAATAAGTAAGTTTTACAAATTTGGAACGAGTCGTGTCTTGTGACGTGTCTCATAACCCGGGTATATGTGACCCGGGTCGTGGTGGTAGAAGGTCGACAACATTTATAGGGAAGGGGAGTCGGAACCAAAAAAAGTGAAGTTTTTACTCCTACCTCGAAGGGACCACCGAGTCACCATTTCTTAGACGAGGGGTTACGTCCTCTGTACCCAAGGTAAGGATCAACCCCTTTAGAGTGCACGACACCCTGTTGATTCGGACTCGTTGATTGGGGTCGAGATCTCGGACACGAGTCGTTGTTCGCTTCAGTGACGTTACTCTTCGGGCGTGTGGAGTTGATCTCTCATCGGGGACGAGTGGTGTTGACACACGGTGTCTCTGCTGGGTCTCGTCGGTGTTTATTTATTTAGAAAAAAATTTGCTCCCCCTTGTAGATAACGTCTCATTGACGAGACGTTTCCTCTCGAGCGAAGGGAGTGGAGGTGGGTAAGGTACGTCCGTCCGACCCCACTTCCTAGCACCCTTGCCTTCAGTCGGTCACGGACAAAGGTCGGGTAGGACAAGGGAGGGAGGGAGGGAGCTTGGGTCCGTGTCAACACCCCCCTTCGGAGGTAAACACACACGACAGCCCCACCCTACCCCAGAGGACGGAGATCTCGCCTTCTACTGAGTGATCCGATACCCGGTCCGTGGGACCCTTTCCGGTCCGGTCGGAGTCCGGTCTCGGAACCCCTCGGTCCTCCGTCCCTCCTCCACCCCGTCCCGAACGGACTCGGTATCTGTAGTAGGACCCCCGAGAGTTTCGAGGCGTCGGTCTTCTTGGGTAGAAGGGGTGAAGGGTGTCACGGTCTTTAAGATGAGTCTGGTTACTTCCGGGTCCCTTTGAACTCCCAGATAGTCGAGGAGGACGACGACGACGATTCAGTGAAATCAGCACATGCTGAGACACGCTGGGGCATCTGTCGTCGGGTGGTCCGAGGGGGCAGGGACCCTAAGAGGTCCGTTCTTGTTATCTCACCCAACGGTAAAGGAAGAGGTTACGTACTTTTACTTTTCACTTTCACTTCAGTGAGTCAGCACAGGTTGAGAATCGCTGGGGTGCCTGACGTCGGATGGTCCGAGGAGGCAGGTACCCTAAAAGGTCCGTTCTCATGATCTCACCCAACGGTGACGGAAGAAGGGATAGTCGAGGATGTTTGGGTGATTAGACCGGAGACAAGATCTGCACCTACGACTGACTTCTTCCGTCTCCACGAGGGAAGGACAGACTCGAGTGTTTGGTACCGATCCCGTCTCGGTCGGGTACTAGCCATTTGAGGCACACACACTTAATCACCTACTCACTTCGTTCATAGTCACATGACTTGCACGTGTCGTGGAAATCTTACAGGGGCAGGTTAGAAGGGAACTTCCTCCCCCGGTCCCTTCCCTGACAAGGAAAGGTAAAATACATACCCGTGACTTCGGGTCTCTCCTTTCACAGAGGACTCGGGGTCCCTTGGTCCGGGAACCCCGAGGTGATGGTGTCGAATAGGTTTCCCCGGGTTGGTCGATCCTCCGGAGTACCCGGGGTGGAGAGTACGGGGATGGGATAAGATCCTGGGTCTTCTGTGAGGGTTCTTTCCTCGTTCAAGGTAGGTAATGAGACCGAGACCTCACTCGGGACTCAGGGCCACTGGGACCGGGTTGGGTCTCTAGTCCCTTCGCGGTGGTGGGGGGTTGGGACTGGGGTCGGTGTGGTCTGTTCGGTTCCCATCGACTCTACGAGTCCCTGTCACTGATATGGGATGAGTTACTAGGGAGGTTGGGACGGAGTTCCCCCGACAGTGGTCCGACCCCGGTACGACTGTTTTCACCAGAGACGGAACTGACTGGTCTCCGTCGGTACCGAAGATTCGGAAAAACGTGACATAGTCGTTGACCACTGGTCGGGATTACGGGTGGTACACACATACACACACACCACACACAGACACACATTTCGTACAAACACCACCCCCCAACGTCATGTGTCGTTCTAAATATCGATTTCCAGTCGGACTCGGTTCAGATCCAAGACTCGGTGAGAGGGTTCCGTAGTCTTAATCCTGGTGGTGTAGATCCTTCGACAGAACTGTCGGGTCTAGACAGTTGAGGGGTGAGGAAAAGACTCGAGGAACCTGAAGACCACAACGTCGGAGTTTTAGAATCGCAACGAGACCCGAATGATAACACTATGACTGTTATTCTCTGTGGTTGAGTCGTGAAATCAGATGTTTTGCGAACGTCCCGGATTACAGTAGTCTAGGAGTGTCGTTGAGTCACCCCTCTATCTCCGAGTCACTCTTGGGCATTGAACGAGTTCAAGAACACTCGTCCTCCAACACCCCGACCCCACGTTTACGGGGGAGAAGGTGACTTGACGACGCCCACAAACCCATTTAGTTAATTGGAATGACACCGACTTCTGTCCTTCTCTCGTTACCGTATGTTTATCCTGAACTAGAGGGAACTCTCCAAGTATTACACGACGAGTGTCCATAAATAAAATTGGAGGTCTAGTCGGAGGACCGCCCCCCCGGGATAATAAAGGACGAAATGTGTTTTCCTACCACCCGTATCGCTTCAGGTCCCGGACCGAGTTCCAGAGTGTCGTCTGTCCTAAACACATAGACCCCTCGGTTCCTCAGACCTATAGGTGTGGATAAGGTGTCACGTCCTCTGCCCCAGGGAGGTCGGGTTACCTCTTTAAGTCTATCGTCCGGTCCGGGGGTCGTGTTCCTCCTGTGAGTGTGACGGAAGAAGTGTTCCACCCTTGACTGATGTCTGGAGAAAGTTTACGGTACCTCTTTACAAGTCATATTATAATTTACTTTCTTCGTTCCTAAAGGGACCACCAGGTCACCAATTTTTAGACAGACGGTTACGTCTCCTGTGTCCAAACTAAGGATCGAGTCCTTCTACGGTGTGGTGTTCTGTTGCTTCAGGTACGAGTTTGCTGACTCGGACGTACGGCGTCGATGACTTCGGACGTGTAGGATGTCCGATGCGAGGCGTTGTCGCCTTCGGTACCGTTACCGTTCGGGTTCGTGACGTTGATCTCATCGAGGGTAAGCGACGTCGGTCTCCTTCAGGCACGTGTAGTCACCTCTGGGTCTATTTACTTCCCATCGGTTTTATTTATTTATTTTTAAATTTTTTCTCCGGTCTCTGTACGTCGCGTGGTAGAGTCGTAGTACTTGATGTGTATCCTTATACGTTCCTCTTTTCGGACGTGACTACCGACGGGACCAGTGAACTTCCGGGTGTTGACACGGAGTCGCGGAAGGAGATATATTATCTCTTAAATTTCCTGAATGAATCGTATCCTGGACCTTGTTTCTCGAGAGTTATTTACAACCGACACTACTTATTGGTCTCTTCGAATCTTCCGTCCAGCAGAGTCTCCATTAGAACTGGTCGGGAGAAGGTCCCGTCCGTCGGGAACCGTCGGGAAAGAACGCCGGGGTCTTGGTTCGTCGAGGGAATGTTCCCAGGGGACCGTCGAGGAACATGGTGCCCGTCCAGACACGTCCCCCTTCCGGTTCGACCCGACCCAGGGAGTCAGGGACTCACCGGAATCATAACCTGTCACCACTGGAACCCTTCCTAGCAGGTAGAGGGTAGGATTTAGGAGACCAGAGTCTGGAACGATACCCCAATAAAAGGTCCTCGTTCCAACCCTCCCCGAAGGACCCACAGAGAGAACAGGGGTCGGGTCCTGTGGTGGAGACAGGGAGGGTGACAGAGACCCTATTGACTCTTTGGAAATGACGTTGTGAAACACGGAAAAGGTAAAAGAGGAAACCTTTTGTTTACTCTCGGTCGACCCAGACTGGAGGGGGGTAGGGTGGCGGTTGGGGAGGTGGAGGGTCCCCACTCTCCGGGAGAGACAGAGGAGGAACCTGATCGTCTCTTGGGGGTTCTCCTCCCCGGGACACTCGACCCACAACGATACCGTTACCTCGGGACCTTAAACTGGTGACCCCGGGTCCTCACCCCCACCCCTCAACCATGTCCGGTACGACCCCCGTCCCTCCTCCCAGGTATCCAGGTCCTTTCGGTTCTTCTCGTTTCCGTCCCGTCCCCAGTCCAGGAAGGTACCGGAGTCAAAGGGGTAAACATTTCCCCTTCTCCGTACCTGGAGTTCTAGAGAGAAAGGTCGAGGTTAGATTTGACCTTAGACCCACTCCCGATCCTCACCCCCTTCATTGGTCTCGTTCCAGTCAACAGGGAAACTACCTATCTCTGAGATCCCTTGTCCCTGGATGGGGTCATTGTGTCATTCAGGTCTCGTCTCGGTTCTGAAATGGGACCCAACTCCAGCCCCACCCCCCACAGACAGGTGGGACTGAAAGGACAAAGAGATGACCACTCCTGTTCTTATGGACAAAGTACAGACCCCTATCTCCTGGAGGTTCTTACCGATACTGACCGAGTCGGGTGTCAGGACTCTGTTGTCTGGTACACCGACGGGGGTCGTTGGGGGACGTAAGGACCTAGACCACCCGACCGTTTCCCGGACGGAGGTGGAGACGAACGTCACGGCCCGACATCACCCATAAAAATTTACCCACGGACGGGTAGAGGTGGAGGGGCGGACGGGTGAGGTCCTTGTGTCACTTAAGATGGGTCGAGGGGAGGTCCAGTCGGTCCGGACTCACCCCCGACCTAACTACCGGTAGGAGAGACGGGGACGGAGGTTCGTCGGGAGAGAATGACCGAAGGAGGAAGGAATGTCAGTTGGGACGCTAGTCCCACTAGAGGTCCCGGGGAAGTAGATACTATGAGATCCGGGTCTCTGTCTACCCTGAACAGGTTTCGGTGTGTCGTGTCTACTCCTAAACCCTTACTCTGCGGTAGGCGGAGACGGGACAGAGGTGGACAGGTAGTCCAATAAGGTACGACGGGGTTCGGAAGGAGTGGAGAACCGGTGACTAGGGGTTGTCGGTGTCGGGACAAGGGGAAGGTGAGATTTTTCTACGAGGGTAAGACTGGTTCATTACGGACTCAACTTTTACGGTTGGTAGACGTTCTTTTTAGCTCAACCTTTGTCTTGAGTGTGATGTGTCCTACTTAAGGTTCACCTAGTTTCTACGTTTACATTTTATTTTGTTCCTTTGTATTTTATAGTTATGGTCTCCTTTTGTATGTTTTTCCCGAAATATTCGAACCTGTGCCTCTCCGGAAAGATTGGTACTGAGGGTTAGGTCTTCGGTATTTTATCCTCGAACTATTTAATCTGGTGTGTTTTTAATTTTGAAGACGTACCGTCTTTATGTGATATTTGTTTCAGTTTTCACTTCACTGTTCAGTCCTTTTTTATAAACGTTAGGTGTTGGATCTGTTTCCTGGTTGGAGGGATTTTAAAATTTTCAAGGATCCTTAAATTTTTTGTTTTCCGGTTATTGGGTTGTGTTTTTATCCGTTTCCTACGTTTGTCAAGTGTCTTTTCTCTTAGGTTTACAGAATCTGTTAACCTTTCTACGAGTCGGAATGAGTAATATTCTATTTACATTTAATTTTATAACTCTATGGTACAGTGGGTGGTTTAACCCCTTTTGTGGGTTTCCAGACTGAGCCACTCCGACACCCCTTCTCCATAGAAAAAGTCCATCATCTGGGGATACCTGTCGTAGGTTTACTTTTAGTGTACATGCGAGACAAGGTGGTTAAGGTGAGGGTTCTTTAACGGGATTTGTATGTGGTCCGGAGTATGTTTACTCGGATGCTTGTTCAAGTAAGTGACGTCGTTCAAGTAAGTGATAGACATTGTCGTTTTCTGACTTTTACTGGCTTTATAGGAAATGTTACACCGATTTATGGCGAACCATTAGACACGTCACTCTGTGGTACGCCATTTCTCCCTTATGCCTTCGAGAGTCCCGTGACTACTCCGTCGGAAGGTTCACTATAGGTCACCTCTCTTCACACCTGGCACTCGATGATAGACACCCATTTCAGTCACGTAAACGACCATAAACGTATATGTTCCTAAGTGTTTTAGATTATTGAGTCAAGGGCCCTATACCGTCCCTCCGATAACCATCCCTCCTCTAAAAAATGGGTAAAACTAAAAATAATTGGTACACTTATATAATAGATAAGTTTTAAAGTTTATATATGTAACTTAAAAATTTTTTTAGGAAGGGGAGTGTCAGACCGAGGATTCGGACGAGGTCGGAGTGTAGAGTCAAGACTTGTCGGAAACATCGGAAATAGGAGGAACAGTGGGTAGTCTCCGGAGTCGGAGAAGGAGTACTTGGTAGGGAAGACACGTGAGAGAGGACCCACCCCTGGGAGACCCGAGGGTCGGCGACATGTAGAGCCAGGGTCGGGACTAGTGGGGACGCCAGTGACACTCACAGACGTGTGTCGGGACGCAAAGGCGGATGTGTGTCGTGGTTCAGGTCTCGCCGAGGTCTACTTACTCCTTCCTTACTTTCTCACCACCCGGCGGGACCTGGGACCCAAACCTTGGAAACAGAAACGAAAGAGAGAGACGAGAGGATCAGCCAGAGAGCCTGTTAAGGTCAGGGTGGGCGCTCAAGGAGGTTCTACGAGAGGGACCGGGGGAACATCAGTATGTCCCCGAACTGTTTCAGGAAAGAAGTCTCTTGACGATTTAAGGAGGAAGTGTCCGGTGGAGAGGTGGGTGTGGGTGAGGAATCCAACTCGTTGGAGTCCCGACCCGAAACTAACTCAAACCTTTACTCAGGAGTCGGACCTAATTCCAGGCCCCCCGACCTTGAGAGACCCGTTGACACTTGTTAGGACGAGGAGAGGCCCGGTGTCTATGAGAGACATTTCACTCCAACCGTAGTCCGTCGAAATGTCGTCCCACTCCTAAAGACGGTGACTCTTCGACCGTCTCGGAGTGCGGGTGTCTTAGGGTTGGGTGGAGGCCATCGGGGAATCGAGACGAGGATCCCGTCGACGAACCCCCGTTTGAGACTCGGAGAGTACCCTTTGAGTCAAAGAGGGAGGAGGGTGTTTCTACTGGGAGATCCTATAAGGACGATTGAGGTAGGTGAGAGAGGTGGGGACCCTTAGGAGGAGTCGGTCCGGTCCGATGATTGGAGGGAAAAGAAAGGTTAGATGGAATACTGAAGGATGACTAAGGGTCACCAGTCACCAGGTCGGGGTGGTGGTCTATGTAACAGTGTAAAGAGTGGTTTTGGGACATTGTCCACGGTAGTGTTAATAGGGGTAAAATGTCTACGTGTTTGACTAGGTGTCTCCCTGATCCATGAACAAGTAACAGTGTCTCGATTCTCCTTCTCGTCCTAAACTCGGAATCAGTAGACCGAGGTTAGACAAGGTTGGTAATGTGGTTGTGTTGACCTACGTCCCAGTTCAAGTTCGTGAGTCCGACCGGGGGTTGAAGGACCCACTGGGCCAGGAATGACTGGGTGGTCGTAGTTTAAGGGGTGACATAGTGTCACTGACGTAGTACGAGACCGACAGCATGAAGGAGGTTGGGTAGTGTGAGAAGATATGGGATCTGAGACCGTACACGATCCGAGAGACGGTCCACGTCGGAGGGGATAGAAATACGAACCGTTAAAGGAGGAGTAGAGTACAAAGACCACCGGTTTCTTCACCCCCGCGTCCGACACACAGCCCGGTCCAATCCGGTCACGTTCCGCCCGTTTCGGACCGAGGACTCCGGAACCTTAACGGTCCAGTCCCGAGTCCAAAGGAGGACGGTTGTGGACAAGTGTGAAGGAAAAATGAGTGAGAGTTGAGACCCCTTCAGAGGGACTGAGATTGGATTTAATGGAGTGGGGTCTCCATGGTCACCCTGAGGACTTGAAGATCTCCTAGACGGAGGTGGTCTGAGGTCCACTCACTCACTCGACCCGGTCTGTCGTACGGTCGAGGGTGGAGGGTGTTTCCCCGGACGTGGAAGGGTTCGTCGTCGTCAACCGTTAACCCCAGAAGGGTGGTAAGGGTGTCCAGTAGGACGACCAGTTCACCTCGGAATGGGTCGAGATCTCCGAGGACCACCCCCCGTGACGAACGAGTGTCCTCGGGGTCCCACCCCACGAAGCAGTCGGACCGAGGGGGACCTCTCGACCGAGGGTCACCCCAAACAGGGACGGGTCCCTCGGACCGACCCGATTTGAAAAAAAACACACACCCCTCACGACTTGAAGACTCGGACGTCTCTTTGACTTCCCTCTCCAACAAGTCGAGATTTGGGATGTGGTCTCGGAGTGACGGGGGTTATCTCTAAAAGACGGACTCAGGGTCCCCCGAGGTACCTTCATGTAGTACTCCTTCTGCACCAGTTTCCCGTCGGTACCCGGGTGGAAGTGAATTTAGTTGTTCCAAGGTTCAACTGGATCAAATATCGAGACACAGTTCTAAGGGGATCTTTTTTTCCAAGATGACAAAAATTTTCGAACCTTTAATGACGGGACCCTAGTCTAGGTCTGAAAGTCACGACCGGAAGGCCTGAGGGGTCCTGGGTGGACTGAAGAAGTCTTGGTCCCTCGACAGTACCATGGGGTTTACGTGGGCTCGAAAAGGTAGTGTCCGGAGACGGAAGGACCAAGAAAGACGCACTTTCGGGAACCAGGGTAAAGACAGACAGTCCCGGGGTAACCAAGAAGTTCCGAGATCGGTGACGGAGTGTAGCTGGAGGGAATGGGAGGAAGACTCAGACTCAAGAGTCTACCCTGAGGGATCCCGTCCTTGGGGAAGGGTGTACAAGTGGGACTTATATGTTCGTGTCATATATCACTTACCTTTACCTTAACTTAAAATTTCCAATGGGGTCCGAAAGAAGTTCGTGTAATGGTCCGACTAGGGTGTCAATTAATGGGTCCCGATTAATATTTTCGGTCGTCGTCGACACGTCAGTCAAGTCAATGAAGTAGTCACTGTTACTCGTGGATCAGGAGTCAGTTTGACGGCCTGAAAGGGGGACCCTCGCTCCAGGACGAGGTCCGTCTTCCATTCGACTCCGGGAGAGGGGTCCGTGGACCAAGGTCACAGGTGACAGGTCGAATCGGGGTACAACCTGTGAGTCCCAAGGTCCCGTTCCTTCTTGACGAGACAAGTGCAGAGGGGTCTACCCATTGTGGTTGAGTATAGGGAACAATTCGACTGTGGACCGGCGGACATAACTGAGGGCGAAGTGACAGTAATTTGGAACGAGGTCCACTCCATACTCCCCATGAGTCCGATCCAGGAGTGAAAACTACTAGACGGGTCTACAGAGACACCCCTATCTTCAGGCGACCCCTAACACGCACACGCACACGCACACGCACACGCACACGCACACACACACACACGCACGCACGCACACAGACGTACGACACTGAAGTCCGACACGAGTGTGACCCCACCTACCCCCAGATGTCAGTTGAGGGTGTGGAGTACCCTTGATAACCAAAATACAGGGGGTAGGTCGGGCGTCCGAGACGGTCCCGAGGAGACGTAGAGGTCCGCCTCGAGTCTCTGGTTGTGACCCACAAAGAAGGGGTCGTGTGTGCCGGGTCCGGACCGGTGCATCTTCCACCGGACTACTGTGTCCCCTTCCCCGGTGTCACGACGGACTCCTGGTTCTTAATGTGAGCACCCTGTCCCGAGTCCCGATCCCGGGTCCCCCTCTGTCCCGTCCTCCGACCCCCACCCCCTTCGTCAGACCCGACCGACACCCAGGCCCGGAGAGACCCGAGAAACAGGTTTATACCTTCCAAAAAAACAGAGGTAAACTCAGTGCGGCCGGTACCGGGTTCTCTAGACGAAAGGTCTATGACGTCCGCCCTGACGCGGTCGGGACGGCCCGGACGTGAGGTGGGGGTGGGAGGAAGAGGACGGACACCGAGTCGAGCCGTGGGAAGGCTGGAGGACCCGGACTCGAAAGAGGTCGGGCCTCAGGTCATGGGTGGAGGCGCCGAGAGCTCGTGGGGCTCTTCTAGGGACCCGGGTCCTGTCCTCCTTTGTAAGGGAGACGGACGTGTAGTGGGTGAGCGTGAGGGGTTCCTGGAGAGGATAAGTTGACTCGGTCCGTTGATTATGAATGACTCGTTGATGATACACGATCAAGACTCCTGATCCCGACACCTGACACGCAGGGTCCCCGAGGGGTACGGGTCGCTTTGGGTGGGAAGAGGAAGGTGTACGGGTGGAACCGCTGCCGTGGTGGGGAGTTGAGGCCGTCAGGACTTTAGGTCTTCGGGCTCAATATAAGTGTCTAAGACCTTGGTCTGACAGACCCGAACCTAGGGTTGAGGATTGAACACGGAGTCCAGGGAGTAGACACTTTGTCCCTTTGTCGGGGAGGGGTTTCTGTCCAGCACTCCTAATTTACTCCCTTATACACCTTTCCCGAGTCTGGTCACCGGTCCGTGTACCCTTCTCGAAAGGTTCGAGACACCGACACTGATCACTGAAAGGTGAGGGAGCGGACGTGGAATAAGTCCGTCCACGACCCCTGATCCGGAGGAGTCTGTAAGGTAGTGGAGGGAGGCCAAGAGAGACGTAATCTGTTCCGAGAGAGGACGTAGAGGACCTCCCTCCAGCCGGAGCTAAGGAGTGAGGGCTCGAGACACTGGACTCGAACCATGGAATGAGTGAGACCTGGAGTCACAGATCAAGGGTGGGAGTACGGATTAGTCAAGCCCGATCCCTTTGTGGTAGTCGGACCAACGAGTCCGGACACTAGGGGTCCCGTCTCGGGTGTGTCCCGACCGGTGTCCACCACCCTTCTCGAGTCCCGTCGGACCCTTGAGGGGCCCCCGACGTGGACCGAGAGGAGGAGGACGAAGGGGTGAGGGAGGCACAGTAAACACAAGACTACGGGGTGGTGTACGGACCTGGCCCTCCCGAACGGTGTCCACCTCAGTGGACTGGACTTGGTTCGTGACTCAGTGTCCCAGTTGACCTCCGAGGTGGGTAAAGTGTCGGGGGTTTAAAAAACTCTGGACAGAGGGGGGTACTCATCTCTCCGCGACGTTGTCGAGACTCAGGACTCATCCCCTCCCCAGGACTGAGAGTCCGCTCCTGCGACTTCCTTGTAGTGGGATATGTCCCGGGAGAAGGACTCCGGACCAGGACCGGGCCGACTCCGTCCCTCTCCGTCTCCTCTGTTCTCTGTCTCCTCGTTCTGGCACCCTCCTCGTGTCCTACTTGTTGTTTGTCTTTCGGTCACGGGTGTCGCTCCTTTCCGGGCCCCACTCGCCTTCTTTCTCCACCTCCGTCCTCCTCCGGGAGGGTCGGGTCCGGGTCCCAGGTCCACTTCTCCGCCCCGTTCACCTGCTCGTCGAGGCTCCGAGACAGGAAGAGGAGGAGGAGGAAGTCGGAGACCCGGTCCGGGTCTGATAAAAATCGGTCCCGACTTAAATCGACAAGGGAGCCTTTAAGGAGTGGGCGGGGTCCGTTGCGGGGGCGACCGGAACCCCTCTTCGGACCTTCGAGACCAGGTCCGTCCTCCCGGGTCTTCATCGTCTCTCGATCTTCCTATGAATCCGGAGACTACTCCTTTGACTTCGAGTCGTCGTCCGGGGTTTAGACTCAATGAGAAGGGTGTCGGAGACGGGAGGAGAGGAGGTCCTTCCGGAGGTCCTGACGTCCCGGTGTCTTGTCGTGGACAGAACCCCAGATACTGTGTTTGTAGTACTCCTATGAAACAGACGTTGATGCCCTGGGTGACACTCGTGACGACCGTTCCGACAGACGGACAGATGGATGGTCAAGGAGAAGGGGGTCGAGGGCTCTCGGACGTCTCAGGTCTCGAGAAGACCCGAGACGGTGGAGACCCTGAGGGTGAAATGTCTACCCTTCTGACTTCGGTTCACGGAACAGAACCCAGGATCGGTCGGTCCCTCGTGTCCGGACGAGGAAAAGAAGAGTGTGCGAGGGGTTGGTCCAACGAGGGTCTCCCGACCGACCCCCACATCGGACCTCGAGACGACAAGAGACCACTTGGGCGACTCTTCGTCCCGCGCAGGTGACCTCGTTCTTCTAGGCTTGAGTCTGCTTTTCGTGTACCTTGTACCTCCGTCCCTGGGTTCGACCGAGTCTCGAGGGAGCAGGGAGGTCTTTACGTCTGCCTTCAAGACGGGGCTCCGTCCTCCAACTAAGTCTACTGGGACGTGGGACAGGTGACGGAGTAAGAGATTGAGGTTGTTCCTTCTGTCCGGGATGAGGCGGAATGGGGTCGAAGCCTGTCCCGGAGACTTAAAGTCAAAGTTAAAATGGAGGTTTAATACGGGATCATTCAAAGAGAGGTGGGGACATAGTGGACGAGGGGATTCGAGTCCAGATTGGAGGGACGAGGGGTCAGATCAGTAGGGGGGTACTCGTCTCTTACGAAAAGTTACACGGGCAGACCGTGAGAAGGAGGAGGAGTCGAGGAATAGAAGGTGCCGAGGGGTGACGGGTGTCCTGTTTCGGAGACGCCAAAGTGAGCCGGAACTCCGAAATTTGGACCGAGGACGTATGTGTCGGGGAGGGGTACGCGAGACCAGTCTCTAGAGGGACGGGAGAACCGGGGTCTGTATGTGACTCCGAAGAGAAAGGACGGACCAAGTCGAGCTAAGAGATTTTGCGGTTCCCTGATACAGGGAACGGGGGAGTTCTTAAGTGGTCGAACCGGGGAATGTGGGTCGACACTCCACGTGCCCGTCTACCGACCCGGACCAGGTGATGACACACCAGAACCCGTTCTGGGGAAGGGAGTGAGACAAAGGGATGACTTATTACGTCCCTACTCCCCACTAATCTTCTGTGTGATCAAAGATTCCCAGAAGAGCTCATCCGGTAGGGCCGTAATTTCCGGGACAGGGAGAAGGAAGAGGACGGAGGACCAGACGGTTCTTCGACCTGTAGAGTGTGGTCAGGATGGGGTCCCTGTGTCCCTCTCTGTCTGTCCCTGTCACTCCTTGGTCCTCGTTCTGGCGCCACTGTATCAGTCAGTTCTTTCTACCTCGGTCATCCCAAAAGACCCCCCCCTCACCCCCCTCAGGAAAGGACAGGAGACGGGGAAGGGAAGTGTAGACGAGGAACTGGAGGTTACGGGACAGGACCCTTTCCTGACCTACAAACAGGTTCCCCCGAACCCCCTCCCCCCCCCAGAGCCGTCAGGGTCCTCCGGTCCGACACCCCGACCGACCGTCGGTCCTGGGGTCCGGAGGGAGGGAGGACGAGGTACGACGAGCCCCTCGTCCCGGACGAGTGGGGGACCCTTGGTTATTTGTCCTTTGTCTGTGGTTGGACCACGAACGAGGGAGTCGGACCGGGGGTGGTAATGTCAGGGGGTTGACGAGAGGGTGACCGGATTCTGACGGGGCGAAGAGGGACCGGGGTCTTAGAGTCTTGGTTCTTCATTATTAGAGTTTACATACTTTTTTAATTCAATTTTCAATGCAGAAGACGTCTTTTTTTTTTTTTTTTTTGGTGGAGTCTGAGGAAGTAGAACTTTGGTGCTCTAAGACACCAGACTTGACCGTTAGAGTCTTCATATGTGAAATTTAGCCGGTGTTAAGACTCTCGAACGTCTGGACCCCAGTACCCGACTCCTAAGCGAGGCATTCAAAAGAGAACCGGAAGTGTCATTGAGGAATCGTAAGGGTGAAACGTCTCGTCCTTTGACACCGAGTCTCGACTCCCCGTTACCGAACAATCTACGGTGGGTCGACACTCTGTTCCCAGTCCAGACTCTACAGTTGGGAGTAGACAGATTGGGGTTTCGGGTGGTCCGTGTACCTGGAGTCTGAAGGGTGGAACTTCCCGGAGAGTCGGGTCCTACCCAGCGTCTCCCCTAACTCTAGGTGAAGTGTCCGGTCAAGCTTACCCAGACCCTGGAGTGAGACGAGGCTCCGACCCTGACCACTACTGTTTTACCCACTCCCTCACCCTCTATCCTCGGTCCAGTCACCCGTAAACCGAGGTCGAGTAATGGGTCGGGGAGACGTATGGAGGTTTCCGGGTCCGACGACCCAGTGGGTGGTATGTCTACATCGGTCCTTGGGTGTGGGGGGAGGATAGATCTCGAGACAGGAGACGAAGTGTCGACCTTTCTCTACTACTCTTGGACTCGTAAAACCTTAGTCCCAGAGAATCCTAGTGTCTTAGGATCGTAGAGTCAATGTTCCCCTCCTCGATTGTAAAGAACTCCTTTGGGAGGACCGTACTAAAGTAAGTTAGAATTAGTATTAGAAAGTACCTCACTCCCCTATTAAGTGGGTGAAATGTCTAAGTCTCCCCAGACTATTACGAACGGGACCCAGGGTTTCGGTCGGACTCTTCCCTGTGCCTGGCACGAGGAATGGGAGGTGCACGGTGGGAAGTCCCGGTAGAGACTCCGTCGTGGAGTCGGGAAGCCCCGGACTGAGACCAGGTTGTCGTGGTCCCAGAGATTACGGGTTGTGTTTCGAGGGTCGTGTCCCCCTCCCCATCGAGGACCGGTAGACGGGACTCGGTCGGGTCTCCACACTAAAGATGGGATCTAGGGTGAGAAGAGAGAGACGGGACCGAGATGTAAGAGGACGGTTGACGGGAAGAACCCTCGATGAAGTAGGGTTAAAAATCCGTCGGTGAGATCTTCGGTTTGGGTAGGTGTCCCCTTGTGTAACCGAGAAGACAGGGAGAGGGTGGTCTCGTCCCGAGTCGGTGGGAGACCTGGGGTGGGTGTAGTCGCCCGATTCTGGGAACAACTCTTGGGGACTGTTCGTCCCTACTACAGGTTTGAAAGGGACACACAAGAATAACGGGTAGTTCCCGAGTTGTTTACTGACAACTTACTTACCTACTTACTTTCACTGTTTACTAGTCCTTTTCTTTACTCACGTCCTATTTACGTCCCCCGGACGCAAGTGGTCAAGATGGGCCACTGGTCGTGGATGACCCCCGAGACCGAAGGTCTTCAACTGTCGGACTTGGTAGACGGGTGGACAGTTTTCCTCTTATTTCCGGTTTCTACAGACGTAGACTTAGGGGTCCTGGACACTGATACATTAGGATGTACCAGACTTAGGGGTCCTGGACACTGATACATTAGGATGTACCAGACTTAGGGGTCCTGGACGCTTATGCAATAGGATGTACCAGACTTAGGGGTACTAGACACTTACAATAGGATGTACCGTTCTTCCTGAAACGTCTACGTTAATGTCTAAGACCCTCCCCTTATAGTAGGACCTACTAGGTTTATCCGGGTCTCATTACTGTTGCCAGGAATGTTCCCTCCCTCCTCCAAGTCAAGTCGCACTCTCTCTCTAGACTTCTGTGATACAACAACAACAACTCGGCGAGTAAACGCAGAGAAACACTGGGGTACGTGATATCGGGCGGTCCGAGGAGACAGGTACCCCAAAAGGGTCGTTCTTATGACCTCGTTCAACGGTAAAGGATGAGGTTCCCTAGAAGGGCTGGGTCTCTAGCTTGGGTGTAGAGTACAGAGGACGCAACCGTTCACCTAAGAAATGGTGACACGGTGGACTGACTGTCAAAACTCTTACCTCCTTCCCCGGTACTCGGTTATTCACGGTTGTCGGAGGTCACTACCTTTTCTGTTTCCCGTCAAAAGGGGATTTCCAAAGGACGATTGTAGTATTAAAATCGAGTCACTTCGGGTAAAAAAGACTGGAGGTTTTGATATTTTATTCTGAACATAATGCAGTGATTTGTGCATCATTAAACGAATTCATCGTTATCCTTTGATTATGTCGTGGGTAGACGGTCGGATCTGGGACCTTAATCGAGTACAAGGAGGGTGGAGTCCATGGAGACCTCTGAGGGGAGAGGGGAAGAGGGACGGGGCCCTCACAAAGTCTCGAGGTGTTGACGGGGTTTGGGGTTTCTTTCATGATTGTGCTGTGTCGTCGTCGTAGTTGTGAAGACGCACGTCCGGGCTCACTCGGGGTGTTAGACGGTGTTCACACCCCCTCTCCGGGGGAGATATACACACCTTCCCACGTCTCGTCGTCGACCAGCATCCCTTATCCCAGGGACCCCCGGTTCGGACCCACTCAAGGTCGGGGTGAGACTCGGAGTCAGAGGAGTCGTTCGATTTCCCCTGACACTTAGGGTGGGTGGTCGTGAAGTCAGATAATTATGTTCGACCCTAGGATGATTCCTGTCGACGATGGAGAGGGTCGTCCTCTCCCTCAAGAAGGGCCACGGGTTCTTGTACTTCCTTAGATACCGAGTCTCTTCCCTTCCCTGAATGAATTCCGGTGTGTCGTCCTTTTGCCTCTCCGGTTCGGATCTTGGGTCCAGAGGACTACGGATCACGGTTGGAACTGTACAGTATCTCGGGGTTTCGATGACCTCCCCCAAGTCTATGGGACCGACCCCGGGATCCGGGGACGGACGCTACCCGACCCCGAGTCAGAGTCGAGTCTCGTACCGTCGGACCGTCAGAAGGAGACGGAGACAGGTGGGGACCTTACGGGGTCTCCGGGCCCCCACCCACACCCCCAACGGACCTCCTAGTTGAGGGTACCACCCCGTACCAAGATTGTCCGACGACGAAGGGTTCTCTGGGTCTCGGGGGCAAAGTCCCGGACGGTCGGTTCCGCGGTCCGACGGACCCGTGCAAAGGGTTATTCATACGGTCCCGACGTTCGGAAAGACCCTTTGTACCCGAGGGGGAAGGGGGCGGGATGATGGTAGTAGGGACGGTCGAGACGAATCACCCCTGAGACACCCCGGTTACATACCGGATCCTCACTCCCGTGAAACCCAGGTTAAGGTATGAACTTAGGGTCCTGACCCCGTTCAGAGACAGGTGGGACCCGGACGAAGTAGATACATGACCCTACGGGGGGTCGTAGGGTCTCCCCTCCTCCCCTGTCGTGACGGACACCCACCGCGCTCGAGGGACAGAGTCCATTGTGCGTTCGACCTCGACTGTCCACAGTGTCTCCGACGTCTCCTCGGTGGTCACCCTATTCAGTGACAGTGGACGGAGTGACCCCGGGACTCTTGGAGGTGGGAGGATCGGAAACTCGGTGTGGTTGTCTCCAGATGTCCCCGCAGACCACGTCGGATGTCGAGGTCGACTGGGACCCCCGAAACAGTTAGAGGGGGAGGGGTGATATTCACTGGGGAATGTCGGTGTTCCTCGACGTCGTCTTTGGGGGATGAGACAACGGAGACGGGGTCGGGTTCGGGGGCCATAGAGAATGGGTCTGACAAGGTCACCGAAGAACTACGGGGGAGGGGACCCGGAGACATCAGATGGGGGTATCTGATCGATCTCGTCTGGACACTTTCGGATTCAGTCTAATCCAGTGATGAGATTGAGTCTTGGAGTTTTATACCGGACGACAGAGTGGAGTTCATTTGTGCCTTCTGGAGGATAAGCAGAGACTTTAGATGGAGTAGACCGGGGTCGGGTGAACGTGGGAGGGAATTGAGACTGGAATAGAGGATGAATTGAGGTAAGTGTGACAGAAGAACTGAAAATAGGGTCCCGGAAACGTGAACGACAAAGAGAGAAGGGGTTTTCTGTCGGCGGACAGAACGAGGGGTGGTTCGGAGACGAGAGGTTAGAGTGGAGGAGTCACTCTGGAATAAGTCTAAAGAATTAAATTATATAGGGAGGGGGTTGGAACAGTTGGAGATCAGGGAATAGGACCAAAGAACACGAAGGGTCGGGAGTAGAGAGAGGCTTCGTGTTCCGTGGGTAAATGTCTGTCCAGAGGAGTGATCAGACCTTTGAGGTACTCCAGTCCGGAAACAAAACAAACGTCGACATAGGGTCCCGGATCTTCTCACGGGCTCACAGGTCCCCAAGTCATTCGTAAACAACGTTCCTACTTACGTAACGGAATAGTTTCGAGTGGGTTCAGAGACTTTGTTTGAGGACCCTGTGTGTCAAATTAGACAAGAAAGGATGGATAATCGGAGACGGGTACGACACGGGAGGAGGATCTTGGAGAGGGAAAGAAGAGACCTATAAGTTTCGGCTCGAGGTCTGTCTCGGAGGAGGTCCCTCGTAGAGGACGGTCGTGGGTCCTGTCAGGGAGTTGTAGGGTGTCGGGGAAGGTCGGTCGATGATCTAGGACTTAAGAGACTCACGAAGCCGTCGGACCGCCACGGAGGTGGGGTGACGCCCCGTCGTGCACATCGGACTCTCTAGTGTCTACCCGCCCTTCCTTCGTCCTCCCCGTTCAGGACCGTGACCCTCCCCCGACTCCTGTCCTAATCGTCGTCGAAGGATCGGAGGGTTCAGGTCGACCAGGACTTTTAAGTCCCGACCTTTTACAGTCTGCGTTGAGACCAGGTAGGGGGTCGAGAAGGGCCACCACCCCCCTCCTGCTGGGTAAGGACCCGGTGTGAGGGGATTCTCGGGTCCTGAGAATCTTTCATGACCCCCTCCCCCCCTTCTGTCCCTTATTTGTCTGCTTTCCCTGTCGGGAGACGGACAGGAGGGGAAGGGTTGGAGGAGGAGGACCCACTGTTCTGTAAATTAATATCTATAAACCATGACGAGTCTTAAGGTTTACAGGATTAGTGGAGGGGAGGGTCTCGGTCAAAGGTACCTTTTTAGTCTCACTTCTCGGTTCCTCCCTTTTCTCTCTTGGGGGTGGGGCACCCAAGGGACGGTTCCTCTCTGTCTTCTTTCCACTGTTTCTCGACATCGGTCCGTCAGGAGACGTTCCATCCCTCGACCGACCCGTTCTCCCCCTATCCCCGGTACAGACGACCCCCGTCCCCCACGTCCGTTCCAGTCCGACCACGTACTCGGGTCGAGACGGGACGGTATGATCCACTGGAATTTCAGTCACAAGAGGAAAGACTCAGAACTTCAAGAAGGGTGGTGTTTGGGACCGGGGTCTCCCCGGTATTGATGGTACTTTCACAAGTCTGTCAACCCTCACGTCCTTTCCGGGGGTGATTGGGGACTGGGATAGGGTAATGAGTCTATCGTCCGGTTAAGGTAGCTCTTTTCTCTGTCCCTGGGAATCCGGGGAAGTGGAGGTTTTGTGACTGTAAGATCCTAAGTCACCCTTAGATTCTCGGACGTTAAGATTCTTAAGTCGGAACACTCTAAGACTGTCGAAAGTAGAAACTTCTGACTTTGTAAGTCTCAGACCGTATACCACCACCACCAAATCAGCGATTCAGTATAGACTGAACGTTGGGGTACCCGACATCGGCGGTCCAAGGAGACAGGTACCTTAAAGGGTCCGTTCTTATGACCTCGCCCCAACTGTAAAGGAAGAGGTCCCCTAGAAGGACTGGGTCCCTAGCTTGGGCGGAGAGGACGTAACCGTCCGCCTAAGAAATATCATACATGAACTATTTACAGTCAGCGACAATGACGGTAAAGTTATACGATTTCAAGAGACTCAGGTAGGTAGACTAAGACTCTGTGTTCGGTGAAGAACAAAGACCTGATCTCAACGGTCAAGAGAGTTTACCCATAGTCCATGAACTCCTGTCTTCCAACCTAGTTGAGACATGAAATCCCGGTCCTGTCCCTTCGGAACCCTACTTTTTGACGACTAGAAGGTCCAATGACACCTGGATTTACCTTTACTGTTCCGTGCACCCTCCCCCGTCCCGTCTTTACGAGGTGTCGACCCGGAGGAGGTGGGTCATGTAGACGTTCGTTCACAAGTACCTTTCACTGGTACTCACTAGGGAATAAGGGACCCGAGGATCCAGGAATGTCGACAACGTATCTCGACGGAAAGAGAGGGAAGGTCGGTATAGGACTGAGGAAGACAAAGGGAACTGGTGGGATGTCCGACTCAGGTAGGATATCTGAAAGTTTCTGGTCCGTCAGATTGGTGAGTGACATGTCTACCCTTTTAACACTTTGGGTTCTGCTGAGACGAGTCCAGAGTCGTCTCGACCCGGACCATGGTCCGAAGGACGAGGGTTGTCGCCTCCGTCGTGGTTGGTCTCCCATCTTTGTCTGAAACCCCACCCTCTCTGGACTGAAACTCCCCGAGGAGTGTCGGGTTCCCACCCCGTCCTCGGGGGAGGTAGGGGCCTCGGAGAGGACGGTCGGGGGACCAACCCGAGTGTGACCAAAGACGGAGTAGTCGTTTCGCACTGTCGGAGAAGAGAAAAATAAGACCTCGGGTGTGGTGTGGTAGAGGTGGGTGTCGGGTCCCTTGCACTGACCTTGGGGTCCGGACTTTGTTTCCCTGGAACAGAGGAGGTGTCTCCGGTCTTCCTCCCGACCTGTTGACGAGGGGTAGAAGGACCTCGGTCTTCCTTGCCCTGTCGTCCTCCCTAATCCCGATCGTCTACCCTCTTGAAGGTCCGAAATACTCACTCAACCCTCAGTCCCCTGCCACTTAGAGAAAACTCGACTGACTTCAGGTGGTCCAATATGACTCCGGTCTTACGGGTCAGGACACGAGTCTTTCGTCATCCCGTACCCCTCCTCTCCGGTTCCGACCAGTGACTCTTCGTCGACCCTGTCACTTGGGACAAAAGAAGGGGAAAGAGGACGGGGGTCTTTCCCGCACTAGTATGGCGGGTGCGCGTCATATGTGTTCGGACGGTCCATCTCTAGTAATGAATGTCTTCCGCTTCCACTCCGTTTTTAGTCCCTACACTAACTGGGATCTGGTGTGTCCCTAGACCTCGGACCCGAGTTTACGACGAGAAGGTTACTGTCTGAGTGGTCAAGAGATTCCCCATTCTCCCGGACCTCTCTCTTCCCCTGACCTCGCTCGTTTCCGAACCTCCGACCTCTCTCGGAGGTGACTCGTGTCCCTCTTCGGACACGATACTCGTCCATACAGGGTGGAGTATGGGGGAATCCCCGTCGTACCCCGTACACCCCGCAACTCCCCTCAATTCGAAGAGGGACTCTAGTCCGTGTCCACCCCCTGTTACACTACTCTCGCTTGGACCTCAGTTAAGGCGTTTTTGAGGGTGGAGGAGAGTAACGGAGAAGAATCCTCCTCCCGGGGGAGGGGCGTCAGAGGGGTTCAGGGAGCTAAGTGAGGGGATTGAATGAGGAGTTCCGAGGGTCTCCTCTGTTAATATACTCTTTTCATAGACCCCTCTCCCAGGGACCGTCCTCGACGGGGACGACAGTAGGGAGGGGTGTGGGTGTTTCTGTTGTCCGTGGACTCGAGACTCGAGATGGTTCGAGACTCCTCCTTCCTGTCCAGGGTTTACAAGGGAGAGGGACGGGTGACTGACGTCGGAGACTCTGTGGTCTCGGTCCTGATCCTTTTTGATCTCTGTCCCCTCTTTGTCTCTCGTTCTCTCAAGGCTCCCCCGGCACTCTCGTGACTGTTGGCCGTCACTGGTTTAATCAGGTTCCAAATCCCAAAAATCCAAGGAGTGAGACGTCCCTTGTGTCACCTACACACTCGGTACCAACTTTATTGGGGTCCGGTAGAGGTGAGGTCTGAGTTCGGTCTCGGAGTTTAGATCGAAGGTAGACTCTACGGTCCGGTAGTGTGACGGATCTTGGCTACACTTGGGTTGTCGGGTTTGAGGTCTTTGTCGATTTCTGTCTTCCGTCTCTCCTCCAGAGACCTTCTTACTCAGGGTCGGGGACGCCAGACCGTCTCCTTCCTCCTTCGTAGAGTCTTAGTGGTCTTTCCCCCTCGCCCCTCTTCTATGTTCGGACGTGCTACTCCCTGTTCACGAGGGTTCAGAACAGACGACTGTCGGGAAGGTAACTGGGACGGGATGGGCTCTCCAGGAGTAAGATTGACCTCCTCCGAAACCGTCTAAAGTCCAGGTTTCTCACACGGTTCGGTGTCTGTGGGGTGTTTAGACATATCGTGTCGACCTTCCTCTATCTCCGTGGTGGAACAGGTTTTGGGGGTTAAAAATGCCTACCCCTCAAATCAATGTCTCTTTTCGGTCCCGACGGTTACATGGAATACTTCGGGAGAGGTGAAATACCTCTATTTCAGTACGGAACATGGAGAAGTTAAGAGGGTCCGGGTCCGAGTCTGGGTCTAAAACTAGATGGTGTCCGTTCGGTGTACTGCTTCCCGTTTGGGTACAGTAGACACCCGGAGGTTTGTCCTCCAGTCGTTCCGCGAACTCTTTCAAGGTGGTGGGAGTGTCGAGTACATAACTATTTTTTGGTCTATACTTAGATATTTTGATAAGGGGCTTTTTATATATTTCCTGGTCTAATCTTGGGAAACATTAATAGTGGGTCTTATGCGACCTCGTCTATTCTTGGAGACTGTAATCGTGGTCGTCTTCGGAGACCCCGGACTCATCTGTCCTCGGTACACGGACCGAGTAATTGTGAGAATTTTGGTGGACCCGTGAAGGTCCTGGACTCTTCGAGGGAGTGTGGACCCGTGGACGGGTTACTCGTGTGAGTTCTCTGAGGACGTCTTCAGTATAGGTGCCGGGAGGAAGTCGGGGTGGGGCTTCCGGGGGGTGATTCTGAGTGGTGAACGCCGAACGACGTCGTGAACGACCGACCCCGTCCGAGTAGACCTCGGGCCCGACGGAGTCCCCCGAACTGGAGGCGTCTGCCACCACGCCAGCCTCAGTCCGTCCCGTATAGGTGCCCGTGACCCCGTCCCTGGGGTGACCTCACCTCCCAGTCGTACATGACGAATCACTGCAGGAGTTCTCTACCACGGACGTAACACCCCACCCGAAATCGTCCCTTCGGGTACCCGAGGCCGTGTCGGTGTCCCCCCGGTTGTCTTCAGCCACAGAGTCCGTGGTACTACCCACACTTCCACCGTCCGTGTGACCGTACCGCTTGCACAAACCTCCTCCCAGCCCGGTCTCTGCCCGACGGTCGGACCAGGACTGACGGGAGGAGAGAACTCTCGAGGACTACTGACGAGGCCCGACCCGCGAAGAACCTTGGTGCCGCTTACTCGGCACCCCTGTCTTACAATCGTTCAAAACCCAGTTCCACCTTCAGTACTACCCGTCACCTTCTCCGTCCACCCCGGAGTCCATCCCGGGAGAGTCTGACACGGGCCGGGGACCGTCCTGACCCGAGAAGACCAAGACGGACGGAGAGTTGGTCCTACCCGAGTGACGACCTGCCTCCGTTGTACCCGAGCTGGAGAGACTACCCGAGGGGCGGTCCTGGGAGCTTAGGTCCGGGTCGGTCGAGGGGTGCCGCCGACCCCAGTGAGTCTCTAAAGAAGAACCCCCGAAACGGTCGTTGGGACAGTAGGTGGTGTGTGGGATTCCGTGGGCCGGGGACTTGTTACGAGACTTATTGGAGCCCCATAGGGAACGAGAGAAGTGACGGATGTCTGGTCAGTGACACCGGTGACCAGTTCGGGAGCAGGTGTCGACCCCGACAGCCTTCGGGGCAGAACCCCGAGTCACTTGGGTCCTCCAACGATAGGTGTCTCTTGGGTCTCCCGAGGAGTCTCCACCACCGGGCCACCGCGACACCTTAACCCAGTGAGTCTCTGGCCATCCGGAGTGGACGGAGGTGTAACGAGTCAAGTCAGGGTGGTCCCGGACTTCCACCCTAAAACGCAGACGCCGCCTCCCGTGGTCCACACCTTCCCCATAGTCCCCTGTGGTCCCGGGTGGGAGGGTCTGAGAGAAGTCGGGGTCCCGGTACCACCAACCAGACCCGACTCCTGCTCCTCTCCCCAGCGGTTTGAGGACACCCTGAGTCCGACGCTTTACGATTTTGTCTTCCGAGTCCCAGGCGAGGTTACGGGAGTAGACAGTCTGAGCTGAGTCCCGGCCTCTCAAGAAGAACTCTGGCGACGGGAGACCAGTGCAGAGGACGGGTCAGTCCTGAGGGTCCCCCCTGTAGTGACGGTAGTAGGACGACCCGTGGGTACGCGACCTAGAAGAGTTTGTGGACTGCCCGGAGAACTTGTATGACTAGGACCTACTGCTCCCCGTCACCCAGGAGGAGTCGTGGACCCGGACGGTCGTCCTCAAGTCTCCTCGACCCGAAGTCCTGTGGTCACGCCCTGTCCGCCGCCCGGTACCCGAAGAGTCTCGTCCATTTCCTGAAACGGGAAGCTTCCCACCGGCAGTTCAGGAAGTCACACCCCGCCCACGGTCTACTACGACCCCGACCCCGTCCGTACCCGGGTTCAACGGGGTGGCTCGATAGACGACTACCACTTAGAGACGGTAGATGGCCCGGTGAAGGTTCCAGAGGTCCAGCAGGTGGTCCGAAAGCCTGGGAGTCGAGACTTTCCAGACTTGCATCCTTTGACTCGTCGCAGTCCCAGAGGCTCCGTTATAGGCCTAAGCTGTCCCTAAAGGCAACGGCCGAGAACAGGTCCAGGTCAGGAGGTAGGGCGCTATGGGAGCACCACGGGTGTCCAGGGAACCACGCCGAAGCGTGGACCCCGGACTGCTCGGGAAGGGGCCGAGGTTTCGACCCCCTCGCTATGTGCGGGGTCAAGGGTCTTGGGGCCGACCGGGTGTCGAGGAGTAGGAACTCTCAGAGACACGACCTTATTGCCGACGATGGCGCCCTCGGACGTCCCGACCGGTCCATGCGCCCTTTCGAGTGGAACCGGTGCGCCTTGCAGGGGGGGTGTCACAGACTGTTCCCGGCTTCAGGAAGGACCCCTGGACCTTGTGTCCCTCCTCTCGGTCGTGGGGTGAGGACCCCAGGAAGGAGCGATCCTCGAGAACCTCCTCAACCCCCTAGCCCCGAGGGTCTAGGGGGACGGCTCAGGTATTACGAGCCTAAATTGGGTATTGACAGACCGGATGTCAGAAATAGGTTTCTCCTCGAAGGTCGGGACCCAGGGCAGGAGGGAGGGGCCGTCACCGGTGGGAGTGGCAGAACCAGGAGCAGTGACGGGCTCCTCACCGGCGGCACCATCCGGCCTGAGACGCGGGGCCCGTCGCCGCCGCCGCCCGGGAGGAGAAGGAGGAGCGACCTCGACCGTCGGGCCGACGCCGACTGTCCTATCCTCCTTCGCTACCTCCTCCTCCTCCGGGCCCGGGTCCGGACGCCAACCCTCTTCGATACGGTTCTTACATTTGGTAGGCGGCCTGCGACGCGAGCGAGGACAACGACGGCGGCGGAGGAGGGGAGCCAGGGGCCCGGCCCGTCGCCGGCGCGGCATGCGTCCGGGCGGTTTCCCTTCGTGCAGGCTCCTCCACCGCAGCCCCCGACGGCCCCAAGGGCCCAGCGCCCGAGGGTGCGCCGGGGCAGTCCCGACCCGCAGGGGCTCCGGAGACTCAGCCGTGACCCGGCGGACCTCGGTCCCGGGGGCTTCTCGAACGCGTAGAGACACTGCGACCCGGTCCGAGGCGCGCGCCGAGGGAGACGACGGAGAAGACGACAGCGGCCCCTCTGCGGGGGCAGAGCCCGGGGCCACCTCAACAGCAGGTCTGCGACACGCAGCTTCGCGGCCCTCTCGACCGCGTGGCTGCCGCTCTCCGACGCCTCGCCCGCGCCGACGCGCCCCCGCCGGCCCCCGGGGCTGCGGTCGAACCTGTGCGCGGCCCTCCCGACCCGGCCCTGCCGGCGCTGGCCAGCCGTGCTCCTCGCCGCGGCGTCAGGGCCTCGCAGGCACCGGAGAAGGGAGACGGGCCCGGGCGGCGAGGTCGCGAGGTCCTCGAACTTGCTCTGCGACGCTATATCGACCCCGGCCCCGCGGGGCAGGCGGTACCACCGCCCTGAGTGAGACCCCCCCGACCGGAGCCCCTCGGCGCCGGTTGGGGGGGACGCGGGGGCAGGGCTTCCTCGCGTCGCCGGCCCCAGGGTTTCGGCCCCAGAGCGTTCAGCGTCACGCTCCGTGAATCGCCCCATTCCCACGTCTCTGGGTTCGTCTCCACATCGACGCCGCCGAGTTCAAAGACCCGCGCGCCCAGCGGAGCCGAGGTAGGGCGCGCTGGGGAGGGCGAGTCGCAGCTGAGGACCCGGGTCGGGGGCGGAGCGGGCCACGCCGGGCCTCGTAGAACCGGGCTGGGCCAGGGCCGTCCTAGGGCTGCGAGGCAAGGAGCCGAGACGCGGGGGAGGAGTCGGCCGGCCGGACGGAGAGGAGCTCGAAGACGAGGGCGAGGGAGGGAGACTCGACGAGAGAGGATCGAGGGAAAACAACGTTTATTTGAAACACCGTCTCCTTTCCCCCACCCCCCGCCCCGGAGCGCGCGTTTTCTCCCCCACCCGAGGCCCTCGCGCGATCCGACCCTTAGCCCTCAACACCCCCCACCCCTCCCCTCCCTAAGCCCCTCCTCGGCTGTCTAGCGACCTCGTCTCCGACTGACTTCGTCGGGAGGTCTACTCGGGGAACCCTCGAGCCGCCCGTCTCGATGGAGGGGGGTCGTGAGCGACGTTGTGCTTAGCAGGCTCACACCAGTCGAGGCGCCCGTATGTCAGTCCCACCGCGTGGATGACGGAAGCCCGTCTTTGCGGAGGACGAGGTCCCTGGGAGTTGTACCGTTGGAGTCTGGGTGTTTGTGGTGACTGTGTCCATGAGACTCTTTGTGACGGTCGGCTCTCTGGGCGGTGGTCCCCCTCGTCACGCGCGGAGTCCGGTTGGACCCTCGAGCGACGAGGGGCAGGACGGGGAAATGGGGCGGGTCCGGTGCGGAGGATGGTCCAGAAAGTGCCGCTTAGGGTAACATTGACGCTGGCCCAGGTCGGGGACCGCGGGGGTTTGCGGGGCGGGGAGGGTGGAGACATCGGTTAGGTCAAGACTGGCGGGGGGTTAGGAGGGGTTCGTCGAGGTCCTCGGGGTGGGAAACACTGATGCGGGGGTGCAAAGGTCTCCGGGCGGGACGCGGGGGAACGGGGGAGGAAGAGGCCGCCGCTAGACCCCATGCGCCAAGAACGCGGGAGAAGACCGGCCAAAAGGGGTTAGGGGGGTGCACCTTGGAACTGGCTCATTTCGTTGTGGGTGGTGTTTTTCTGGGGCTCTTAACCAATTCTGAAGTGAAGGAAATGAAGGAAGAACAGCAATGGATCAGGAAAGTCCTCGGTTAAATGGTGACGGCTTGGATGTGAGGATGGACTCCGGCTAGACGGGGCGGAGGGGGGTGGGGGGTGGTATCCGTTCCACACCCACCGAAGATGACAAAGTGAGGCGGGGAACTTCCACCTAGAGTGACACGGAAGAGATACCCAGTACTTCCGCTTCATTGAAACTGGTCACAGTTTCAGTCCTTTACCATCGAGGACCGTTTAAGTCCTACGGTTACCGTTACCGTTACCGTTTAAGTCTAAAGTCCTCGAAGTTTGTGGCACGAGGAGGTCTGTCGGAAACGATTAAGGTCTAGGGACTACTCGGGAGTCGTCATAACAGGAGGAACCCGGATCCAAGACGGAAGGGTCTCTCCTATGAGTACAAGGGGAATCGGGTTCTCCTGACACCGACGGTAGTTGGGGGAGGTCGGGGTTTGTGTGTGGGGAGTGGGGCACGCAGGTCTACTCATCCGTACCGACCCGTATCACATCCCACCATCTGTGAGTCCCTAACGGACTGATGGAGCACTTTGACCCTCCTGGAGCCCCGGGACGATCGACGAAGGGAACCTAATGTCCTTTACCGACATCCCTCTTTCGAGCAGGGGAAACTCAACTCTGGTCAGAGGCCATTTAGGGAGTGGAGTTGGAACGGAGTCGGGACGGAGTTTCGCCGGTCGCATAGAGAGGGAGAAGTTGCCCTTTGACTATCATTCCTTCTCTCGAGACGGACCGGATAATGGAGAGACGGAAAAGGAACGACACACTGCAACCCATTTAGGAAAGTGAAGGGACCCGGAGCAGACTTTTCATACCTCACCCGAACTCGAAGGGGCCCGCACGGAAAGAGACAGAGACGAACTTTAGTCTGAGGACAGAGGATATGTAACCAGAGAGAGTTGAGAAAACCCCTTTAAAACCATACCACGCCCCTAGCAGAAGGACCTTCAGTGACGGGGAGAGGTTATTATTACTACCGGGGACGGTGGACTTTAAACACTAAAATAAAAAAATCTGAAGTAAAAACATACAAATAAGTGAATAAAAACCGGCGTGACCCAGACACGACGACGAACGCCCGAAAGAGAGCAGCGTCACTCACCCCCGAGGAGCGATCAACACCACACACCCGGGGATGACGACACCGAGGAAACAACGCCCTCGTGCCCGAGACCCCGTGTACCCGAAGTCATCGACCACCTCCCGAGTTGTCAACGCTGCGCGTCCGAACAACCGGGTGCCGTACACTTTAGAAGGACCTGGTCCACAACTTAGATACAGCGGACGTAACCGTGCACCTAAGAATTGGTGACCTGATGGTGCCTTCAGGACTTTAAACATTGAAAGGTTCAAGAAAGTGTCGACCAGGACAAAACAGAAGTGTAGTGAAGACCTAAGCTCCTATCTCCAAAAATAAGGGTTTAGTGTCTACTCCTTCGACTACCTCTCCTCGTCTCTGAGTCCAGTGTCCAAGGTCTTGACACGTCGAACCGGAACTCCACAGGTACCTCGTGAGTACTCTACGACCCTCGTCCGTTCGGTAAGAGACTAACCACGCGAAGGGTAACCCACCTCCGGGTCAAATCTAGGAATTTATGGGAGGGAGAGGTGGTTCCCCTAAGGACCAGGTTTCCGAGATCGGTCGGGTGGAGTCATGACCTCACCCCACGGTAAAGGAGGAGGCCCCCGAGAAGGGCTGGGTCCCTACCTTGGGTGTAGAGAACCCAGAGGACGTAACAAGAAATGGTGACCGTAGTGGACCCTGCGGGGGATCCTCTGACACGGATTGATTTTTACTAAACTGTAATATCAACCGTGTTGCAGGAGTCCCAGGGGTGAGTGATCCTGACCCACCCCGTTCATCCGTGAACCTTCCGTCCACTTCTCTCCTCTCCCCTCCCCTCCCTCCCACTTCGCCCCCTCCTAGATCAAAGACCCAATCTCTTTCCGATACACTGGACTCAGTCAAGGGTGTAAGTCCAGGGTCGAAGGGGTAGACATTGTCCTCCATAATATTCCTAATTCACTCTTTGACTCACATGTTGTGTGACTACCATGGACCTTAGGACCGTCACCCGTAATGGCAGTAGCACCGAGGGGTCACGAAGGAACCGGTCGTCGGAAAAAGAGAGGTCGAAGTATAGTCCGGTGTCGGGAAGGACAGGAAGGAGGTTGTCGGAGGTACGGAAACACAACAAGGGATGTGGTCGTTGTGAGAATAGGGGAAAGGAAGTCAGATTAATGTTGATAGGTTCTGGGTCGACATGACGAAGTTGGGGTCTTTTAGAAGGGATTGGGTGTCTTCTTAGGAACCTGGGGAGACTTGGTCGTACCAGGGAGGACGGGGAGTGACGTGAGGTGGGGACAGACACAGAAAAGACAGGGGTAGGGTCGTTCATCTGTACGGGTCCCATTCGGGGATGCGACTGGGGATGGGGTGACTCTTACGAGACCCAATTTCACTCCCCCTTCTTCCCCCTATCCCTTCTCCTTTTTCTTTTTTTCGCACTCTTCTCTTCCTCCTTAAGTTCGGGAGTTTACCACAAACCTTAGGGACAGGACCGTACATTACCTACTAAAAGGAAGAATGTCGTTGTCTATCCCGAGTACCTAATACCGGGAACAAGAGTTTTTTCACACGACCCCAAAAAAAAGGGGGAATTTCTGACCGACGGAAGATCCATTTCCTCTTTCTTTTTGGGAACGTTAGAAGACGAATTTCGAGGAACGAATCTTTGGACGGTACGGATAAGAATCTCTTCCTGGGAGCTCCTTCGACACACGTGTTTTCCGCTTTGGTGATATGTCATTGTAAGTGACGTACGGATGACACAAGGTAAGATTCACGAAACGTACACAATCAGTTAAATTAGGAGTGTTGTCAAAATATTTTATCCACAGTAATAATGAGGGTAAAATGTCAATCCCTTCAATTCCATACTTCTTCAATTTATTGGACAGGTCTCATTATGTCGATCGTTTACTCTCGGTCCTATGTGTGGGTCCACTAGATCGAGACCCCAGACTTGGGAAATACGATAAGACGAAATGTTCCTTTTGATCCTTACCCTAAATGGACACCGGGTGTTAAAAGTGAGAACTTTTTCATTGATCCCCCAGTGTCGAGAACACACAACGACCCTGTTAGAAGACCCTGAGTGACGTAACCGGGAGACGGAAGACGAGAAGGTAGAGGATGGGAGGTACTGTCCGTCGACTTCTCGGACCAGAGTCTCCGTTTTACCTATTGTGGACCTGACGAACCGTGTCGAGACGTAATATATCCCTGATTCTTGGTCAGAGACAGAAGACTACAGGGGTATGTAGGTAGAGTGGTACTGGGTTTCTTAGTTTGACGGAAGACAGGTTTGACAGTCGGAGAGGTCGTTCCCGTGAAACTTACCTAAGGGTTCTACCCAACCCGATGAAAGAGGTGGTCGACATTCGTCTGGAGACTATAATGACACCTCAAAGTGGGGACGTCTCGGGAAGAGATTTACAGGGACACCGACTTGTCGGGACCTTTAATCCGTCCCACTTTCCTTTTTATGACTTCTTCAATAAGGTAGGAAGGAGAGGGACGGGACTGGGAGAAGAAAGAGGGGCAAGATGGAAGATTCCGTCTTGTGTGGGAAACGGTACTGGTCAAGACAGTCATGACCCAGACACACTACATGGTCGTCGATGCCCGCTCGGTCCGACAAGATACCCTCCTTTTGATTCTAGACCCTCTTTCCTGATTCCTGATCTCCTCATTACCCCCACCGCACACCCACACACACCTCTACTCCTGCTCCTCGTCTCTCCTACACCTCGGTCGTCTCCTCACGGACTTTCTCTGCACTCGTCCCCCCTTTGTTCACTTCTACTGAACCTTCCCGAAACACACCGTATTAAGAGGAAACAACGGAAGAGCCCCTGGAAGTCACCTCTACGACATCCCCTTCTCGTTTAATCGGTTCTACCCCCACCGGTCCGAGAGAACAGGGTGCTAACATTTATGTACCAATACATTATCGACTCTAGTGAATATCGTAATACGTACGTCCAGTACTACTGGGGGAACTGGTGTCCGGTGAAAACAAGACATTTCGATATATTCGTGGTGGACTTTTCGAGAACGTCCCCCGTTCAACTCATCTCAGGTCACTTCAGCTCCGCCCAGTACACCTCAACTTAACGTGTCAGCAGTAACGACGACACAGTCGGTAATCTCTCATTTCGTCCAGAGGGAACGACGACGCTTATTTCTTACGGACGTAAAGGATACGGAGGAAGAAGATCGAAGAGGTGAGGGCGGAACGGATGGGACCCAAGTCACTTGTCACTCTATGTCGTTCTGTCTTCGGGAAGGTCCCAAAATATTCGAGTCGAGACACAAACTCTACGAAGGTATACTCGCTCGGAGGTCCGTCGGAAGGTCCATGTGTGTCCGGTCTTACTACCTCTACTCTCTCGTCCCCATCTTGGATCTTCTCCGTCAGACAGGGCTCCGACTAGACGTCCGAGGTCCGGTGTTCTAGAGGGACATCGTCGGAGGATCACCGGGACCCCTATCGGGACGTAGAGGAGTTCGACGACTGAAGAGGAAATTCTTACTTCGTCACAACATAGTTTTTCAGATGTCTGTTATTTACGACCTCTCCCACACCTCTTTTTCCTTGGGAGAATGTGACAACCACCCTTACGTTTGATCATTTCGGTGATACCTCTTGTCACACCTCTATGGAATTTTGGACCTTTATCTTGACGGTATGCTGGGTCGTTAGGGTGACGACCCGTATGTGTGGTTCCTTTGGTCTTAACTTTCTCTATACACATGGGGTTACAAGTAGTGTCGTGACAAATGTTATCGGTCCTGTACCTTCGTTGGATCTACAGGTCGTCGTCTGCTTACCTATTCTTTCGACACCATGTATATGTGTTACCTTATAATGAGTCGATAATTTTTCTTACGTAAACTTAGTCAAGATTACTCAACCTACTTTGACCTCGGATAGTATGTCTCGCTTCATTCAGTCTTTCTTTTTGTGACTATGTCACATAATTGTGTATATACCCTAAATCTTTCTACCATTACTATTGGGATATACGCTCTGTCGTTTTCTCTGTGTCTACATTTCTTGTCTGAAAACCTGAGACACCCTCTTCCGCTCCCACCCTACTAAACTCTCTTATCGTAACTTTGTACATATAAGAGTATACACTTTATCTAGCGGTCAGGTCCAAGCTACGTACTCCGTTCCACGAGTCCCGACCACATGACCCTACTGGGACTCCCTACCCTACCCCTCCCTCCACCCTCCTTCCCAGTCCTACCCCTTGTGCACATATGGGTACCGACTAAGTACACGTATATACCGTTTTTGGTGGTGTTATAATATTTCATTAATCGGAGGTTAATTTTATTTAAAATTTTTAATTTTTGAGTCTATTTTTTTTCTTACTTCGTCACAACTTCCCGACAAAAGGGAATGAACCCCCGGGACCACCTCCACAGGGGTCCGTGACTCCTATGGACTCGGACTTTCTCCGTGTAAACCTCCCCGCTCACTTCCTGTCCACCCTAGACCCAAGAAGGACCGTAAATTACGGGTTCAGGGTGTGTCGAGGAAAAGAACCGTGGGGAGAGGTGTGGGTTGGGGTCCGAATAGACGTTGAGTGACCGCGAAATATTAGCCGGACCCGTGTAGAGACGGAGACCCAAAACATCTGTGTCACGAAGATGGTCTACGTCGGAGGAGGTGAGACGAAAAATCTATGGAGGGTCAAGTTCGGGGTGGGGAAGATTTTACACGAGGGACTAAGGAGGCGACTCCGTGGGGTCGGACCTCGTGGACGGGATGAGAAGGGTAACAGACCTCCTACCGGTACTCTGTCGAGAATAAAAGAGTCTGAAGTATGTGTTCTCCGGTGTACGGGAGGTGAGGTCGAGAGACGGATAGACGGGTCCCGTCTCGGACCGTGTCCCTACCGGGTCCGACATGATTGGTCACGAGGGGTGAAGGTAAAAGTCTCGAGGGTGAGTAGGTAGTTATAGACCTATTTTACAGGGGTGGGGGTCAGGGAAACTCTCTGAGGATCTGACCCAGTACCCGTGGGAGACCCGTGGGAACGGGGGGTCGGTACGGAGGGAGACAGTGTCAGAACTGTACTGACATAGTCACAGACATGGAGGTCATTGACTCTCGAACATACCCCGATCCGAGCTCTACCAAGAAAACCCCGGGACCTTGGTTTAGTCCGGGTTCGTGTTTCACAGTCATTTCTATATGACTTACTTATCTTGTATCGTGTATGGGGTCTCTCGAGTATAAGTAGGAAGTTTTGGGTCCAGTTTACCGGGAAGGGTCTTCGAGAGTGAAGGCAAAGGGTAGAAGAAAATGAGGGAAATAACCACTGAGGTTTCATACGACGTATGAGGAGTTAGTATCATGTACAATATGACATAAAAACACTCTTCGAATTGTACTGAAGACTTAAGAGGTACCGAAGAACCTCGGAAGACCTCTTGGTCCGGGTCCGAACAGAGAGAGACATGGGCACGTCGGACCAAGTCTTTTTCCCAAATTATTTATCAACAACTTCAAAGCCCCAGACACTCCCGGAGTCAGATACGGGTCGACCCGATTCGAGATTAAGAGACGTACGAAACCTCGACCACCTCGAAGACCACGGGGTCAGTGTCACCGTTTGTGTTACCGACGGGACGGGGGTCCACAGGACGGGACCACCTGAGTCGCTGGGACAGCGACGGTGAACCGGCACTCAAAGACGTCGTCGAGTACACCGGCGACCGCCTTGAAGAAGACCCACTTCATCTTCTCCTACCCTAGCTCGTGCGACAACCGTGACCGCTTCCCGGCACACGGGAACATCCGACGACGTTTCCGGAGGTCGTGGCCCGTCCTCTGAGGTCCACATCTCGCGTGACGGTCTATCCGACAGAACCACTACACCTTTCCGTCCTTCGACTACCGTTTCCGTCGACGGTGGTGGTGTCGGTACGCCCGACGGAACGGTGCGGCGAGGACCCGGTGACCGGGACGACCCGGTAGGACCGCCGTGTCTGCTACCCGGTCCGTCGTCATCGTCCGGTCTTCCCGCTGTTTCCCGTCGTCCTTCGGCTACTGACACTCCCAGTACGGTATCCCGTACATCGCCCACCGGTCCCGCCCGCCCGAGTCCAGTATCGTCTGGCACGCCAAGGCGACCTAAGGACACCTCCGTTTCTCCCGTCACCCGTCCGTGACCCAACAGTGCCGGTCGGTATGTCGAGGTGTGTGATCGGTCCGTCGGGCCGCCGGGGGTGCGAACACGGTCCCCCGGTCTCCCACCGTCTACGGATCCATTGCGACCTTCGACTACGTCCACTCTTTCTCCTACGACGGTACCTCCAACCGTATCTTCTCCTTCGCCTGGTCCGCCGTCCACTCCAGAGGCTTCCCGGTCACCAGTGGAACCCGCATCAACATCTACTCGTCCCCGTCCCTCGTCCGTATGTCGTCCAGTCGGTCCCGGTCCAAGTCTCACATGTGCCGACACGCCCAGTCCCGGGCCGCCCTGCACGTCTAGACCCGCTACTGTGTCCGCAAGTCCCCGTCCGGGTGGCGGTCGTGGCGGCTCATGTGTCCACCGTCGTCGTCAACGAACTTCCAGAGAGCCATCTGCGTCAACCACCCGCCGCGCAGGTCCCGGACCGGACACGGTAACGGGGTACGGTACGGACAAGTTGACCCGAAGGATGTAGGTCTCTCCGACCCCTTCGTTGTGTGCTAGGCAGTCACTGGTGTGAGCACCTGGTGGGTCATCCGGGGGCAGGGAGAGACCCGGAACTAAAGGGGTGGACCTGGTAGAGACTATGAGTGGTGGGGTGGTTTCGGGGAGTGTCGGGAATGAAAGTGCTTTAGGTCTTATGTTATTTCGAGTTTGAACTCTCTTTAGGTTAAGTAAAAGAAAGATATTATAAGTAAAGGGTGGTTGGAAGGACTACTTAAAGATAAGTAGGAAGTTTTACGATCAGTTTACGGAGGGGACATTCTCTTCTCACTGTCCGAAACCAAACTTAGGGTTGACCCGAAGGGACCACCAAGTCTGTCCCTTCTTAGGCGAACGTCAAGTCCTCTGAGTCCAAGTTAGGAACCCACCCCTTCTAGGGGTCCTCTTGCCTTACCGATGGGTGAGGTAAGAACGGACTTCTTAGGGTACCTGTCTCCCCGGGCCGTCCGATATCAGGAACCCCAACGTTTCCCAGTCTGTGTTGACTCACTGATTGTGAAAGTAAAAAGTGAAAGACGATGAATGATCACTACACTGAAACCAACTCACTGTGCCGTATCATTATGGAATGGACTCAGAGTCAAAAGGGTAGACTTACCCCCTTACTACGTGGGTAGAGAGTCCTACAGTATATCAGTCTCCGCGATTTAGTACGATCCGTCTAGAAGGGACCCGAGGGACCTCAAACCCCTACCATCAGTACCACCCGGACGGACAGATAGAGAAAGGGTGTCTGATTTTTCGAGAATTCCTCTTCACGGTCCAGACACAGAGTCTCGGGTTTGACCCCGGGACCCGTCCCTTCTGGGACAATTAATTAATTGGTTATAATCGTCTTACAGTGTGAATACCGTTGGGTGAGGTCATGAGAACGGACCTCTTAGGGTACCTACCTCCTCGGACCACCCGACGTCAGGTGCCCCAGCGATTCTCAAGCCGTGATGACTCGTTGAAGTGAAAGTGAAAAGTGAAAGTACGTAACCTCTTCCTTTACCGTTGGGTGAGGTCATAAGAACGGACCTCTTAGGGTCCCTGCCCCCTCGGACCACCCGACGGTAGATACCCCAGCGTGTCTCAGCCCGTGCTGACTCCGCTGAATCGTCGTCGTCGTCGTCGTCGTGTGAAGACCCGATTCCCGACACGAGTGGAAGAGTCGGACCTGAGGTAGAAGGTTTAGGTACCAGGAAGAAAACCAACGTCAGATGAATAGACATTTTACCCCTTTTCCACCACTAGACGCACATACGCACGAGTCAACGTTTCCTCAACTAAATTCTCAAGAGATACAGAAAGGTGACCTGAACTCTGATGTTTCCGTCCAGACCGCTTCGGTGACTCCGGTGTCACGGGAGACCACCGGTGTCTCTTTTCTCGAAGGGGTGTTTCCGTTTACCGACTCCCTGGGTGGTTCAGATGTCGATGAAATGTCTCTCCTTTTAGGTCCGTGTCAATCCCCGTGACTGACGAGTTAGAGTCTCTCAATCCTCTCAGGCTTGGTCTTGGGTTGACGGACAGATTCTCCTCCGTTGAATCGCACTGGGTACCTGTACCTCACCTTTCGAATATTTAAGTCGGAGTCTCGATCCGTCCGGACCAAGTTTAGGACTGAGGAGACGAAGATACGACAAGATGGAGCCCTTACAACGAACGGAAACGACCCGGACACACGAACAGTCATTTTGACAATAACTGGACTATGTGTCATACGAATCATTTACGGTACGGTACGAAAACATAGGATGTGGAACAGGAAGGTGAGCAGGGAAGTCCGACTCAAAACCCCCTCGGTCGACGTGTTTACAAAATTCTCCAGGGAAAAACCCTAGCAGACTGAACAACTATGAATGGAGGGGTTACCGTAAAGGTAAAGCAGGTCTCTCTTAAGTGTTGAAATTAGGTTACCAGGACATTTCCTTTTGGAAACCCTATCACTGAGTTTAGTAGGGGAGAAGGATAAAATGTCTATTCTCTTTGACTCCGGGTCTTTTTTTGTACTTCAGGATGGTTATGTGAGTTTCTCGTTATCTCCCAACTTCCGTTCGTATGCCCGAGACCAGGTCTACAGGCCCAAGTTTATGGTCGAGACGGTTAAACTCGACACACCGGGAACCGGGTAATTACTTGGGGACACGAACCGAAGGGATAGATATTTTTCCCTATTATGTCATGGGCGGAGTATCCAAACAGTACTCCTAGTCACGGACCGTATTCGTTCACACTCGATGAGAATTACATTTATATGGATTATTTCAATATTCTAAAAATTTTCAATATAATCTCATTTTGCATTGAGGGGTTTGATTAAATAGGGTTGAATTTTAAACTAAAGTTACTTTAGTCTCAATGGGTCTAAGACCCATTGACTTTTTACTACTACGAACCTAAGAGATCAGACATAGGGTGTAGTGGAAATTAATAGTTTGTAAGAAGGACCCCGATATCAGGTACACGACCCTCACACCCCGTGGGTCGACTGGTCAATTCGTGCTCCACCTCCGGTCTCCTCCTTCATGTCACCAGGGGGGTGACAACGGCTCTTCAGTTCTAATCAAGTCCGTCCTATTTCAAGTAAGTAAGTAACCAAGACCGGTAAGAAAGTAAGAGGACAAAAGTGTACCCCGAAGGGAACACCGAGTCGACCATTTCTTAGTCGGACGGTACGCCCTCTGGGCCCAAACTAGGGACCCAACCCTTCTAGGAGACCTCTTCCCTTTCCGATAGGCGAGGTCATAAGTACAAAAGTGTACGGTCTGTAAATTACCCATGAGTGATGAACGGGTGACGTACCCCGTGTCACATATCTACATCTGTCCACCTACGTCTTTGTCTATGTACGTGTGTGTATATGCATCAGTATAAGTATACAGTTAGACTTCCCCCTCTGGTCACACTCTGTATCCTATCTTCTGTAAAGGTCTCTTCCTACCTCCTACCTCGTTCAGGGACCACCAACTTCTTCTAAACGTACCCACCTCTCCCCACTCTCCAGGGGACCTCGTCCGTCTCAGTCTCTCCTATCGTCGGACGATCCTGTCTTCCAGTACCACTCCTCCTCCTTGACCCGTCTTCCTTGACACGACACGGGAACTTGAGAGAAACCCCTCCAGACAACGGGAGTCTGTGGTGGGACTCTCTGTCGGAAGACTGAGCCCACTGACCTCAAAGGTCCGCGAAAAAAAGGGCAAATTAATTAAAAATGTTACCACCCAATCAAAGAACGACAGGTCACTTAGTCAGTATACATTTGTCTTCAGATGAGAAAAGGCCTAAAGGAGGGGTAGATCCAGTGGTGTCCCAGGACTCACTCAAGGGACACGGTATGTCGTCCAAGAGTAATCAATAGACAAAATGTGTATCGTCACAGTCAGGGCTAGAGGGCCAAGTCGGGTGAGGACGAGACCCACAAAAGACGGAGGGTGAGGGACCGTTCTGGCCAGGAGAGCCTTCCTCCGTCCCCGACGAGCTCCTCTAGGCCCTTTCCACCCGGACTGACAGTGGGACCGAAGGACTAGGTGAGTCGGAGACTCCTGGACCCGCCCCACTCGCCAAGAGGGTGAAGGGCCGTTCTCGACCAGGGGTCCCTCCCGGACACACCAGGGACGGAGGTCCGTCGCCGACTGCATCCGAGAAAACCCGGGAGTGTAGACAGTGAGTGAGAACCCGGCACACGGGTGTGGGGTCGGAGAAGGACCCGAGGTCGGCGAGACAGACGTCGCACACACACACACACACCCCCCCACACACACACACCCACACACACCCACACATACACACACACCACGTACCACGAAATATTATCCACGAGAGGAAGGGACCCAGAGAACCGGGAAACCTCTTTTTGAGTTCGAGAACAGGACTGTAAATCCGAGGACGGTTCGGGAGGTCGGAGTGATCCTGGAGTGGAGACGTGGGTCTACTTCACAAAGTGAGACGCCGAAGGAGAGGACGGTGTGAGTGACAAGAGTTCTCGGGCTCTGTCGGTGTGTCGGTAAGTGTCAGTGTCTAGGTCTGAAGGAGAAATCGGAGGGGTAGAAACGACACGGGAGGTGTGTTTTACGGTAAATTGGGTAGAGACAGTTTTGGGTCACAGGTAGTTCGAGGTCTAGATTCGAATGAAGAAAGAAAAAGACTTGGGGGTCAACCCACCTCAGGGAAGGAGAGACGGGTGGGGGAGCGGGTTTAGAACCTAGAAGAACTCCAGTCACGACCTGGGTCGGACGGACGGGTGGGGGAAGAGGCGGGACCGGGTACCGGGGGCTCTACATGGTTGTGAGTGTATGTCGGAGGACAGGGGCTTTGCGTGCGGAACCACCGGGGTTCACACAACCCAGTTCCCCTCCGGTCTGTACTTCGAGAGGTGAGAAGACGAGAGCCGGACCCGACATTGTGGAGACTTTCCCGTCGAAGGAGACAAAGGACGGTGCAGACAGAGACTGACTTTATCGGGGACGCCCCCGACGGGGGAGGGGCGACGGGAAGTGTGGTTTCGGACTACCTTTGACTTAGATTCCTCGTTCCTCCGCCTCTTTTCAAGACAAAGGGCCTTGGGAGGAGTGGGGTCGTCCTCTTTGACCCACTACTCCTACGTCTCTCTCCACCTCTCCTGTCTCTGACGACCACCTTCCGGTCGGGGTTGCTAGACCGTCGAAGGAAAGAGGAGCCGGGAGAGAGTCAGAAGAGTAGATAGTTTACTCATCAAACCACTAATGTCTTGAAAACCCGGGAGAAATTGGGGATTTCTCCCCAAAGGGACGACCGGGTCTTCTATTTCAGACGGACGTTACATCCTCTGGGTCCAAGTTGGGGACCCAGTCCTTCTAGGGGGACCTCCTCCCGTGCCGTTGGGTGAGGTCATAAGAATGGACCTCTTAAGGTACCTGTCTCCTCGGACCACTCGATGTCAGGTACCCCACCGTTTCCCAACCTGTGTTGACTCGCTGATTGTGAAATCGACATTATGGGTCTGGGTAGAAAACCCAGTGAGGAGGTGGGTAGGGAGGTAAGAGAGAAAAAACCCCCCCCACACACACCTATAAAAATCTAAAAATTTAATTAAAAATAATCTCATGTCAACGAAAAGTTACAGCACAATCAAAGATGACATGTCGTTTTGTTTAGTCGGTATACATATGTACATAGAGGAGGGAAAACCTGAACGAAGGTAAGTCCATTAGTGTTGCCCAATTCGTCTCAAGGGACACGATGTGTCATACAAGAGTAGTCAATGGCTAAAATCTGTATCATAGTTATCACATGTCCGAGTTAGGGTTAGAATAGGGGAGAAAGAAGTAAGTAAGTTATCGAGTGAGGACTGTTGGGTGGATCCGTGAGTGAATAAGTCGGTGGAAGAGGGAAGGAGAAAGGGAGAGAAGTGTTCGTACGTGACTCGCTGAAATACGGTAGTCTAGGAGGGTGCAAGGGGGTGCTTCGTCAGTGATCAGGGAAGTTGTGACGTCCGGGTCTCCAGGGGCCCTCACTCCCCACATCCAACACCCCCATCTCAACTACGGGGTCCTTGAATAGACCCACGTAAGAGGGACACACGGTCGGGAGGCGACCGACGAGGAGTGGTGGCTTGGTCGATAATCCCGTTAGTCTCCTCCCCGATACCGAGGAACGGCAAGGTTCTCCCGGTCGAGACCACCACCTCTGTCATGAGTCCCCCACTGGACCTCCTCTGTCAGAAAGTAAACCTCGTCTCCTCCGTTTACCCCCTCGCCCCTGTCTTACCACGTCCCCTACCAGGGACGAGTCCTCAAACTCCAGGTCCAAGAGTAAGATAGAACCACGGATGAGTGACACACTGAGACCGTCCCGGTTTTCAAATCTGGTTTGACTCTTTTAAGTCCAAACTTGACGGTTATTTGTGAACCAGTCCCTGGAGGAACCTCCAGGTCACCAACTCTTAGGTGGAAGGTTAGGTGTCCCCTACACCCAAGCTGGGGGACTAACCCTTCGATTCTAAGGTGTACAGTACCCCGTTGATTCGACCTCGTGTCGTTGGTGACTCGGACGCACGAGATCTCTCGGGGCACGGTATCGATTTCTATGACGTATGGCGTCACCTCTAGGACGCCCGGCGTTGATTCGGGTCACGTCGGTTTATTTATTTGTCTATAAATTTTTACTTTGTGAACAAGTCAACACGTGTTCGAATAACTTCAGACACGATCCTCCAGCGAACACGGTCGACTGGCCCACCTACAGGACCAGACTAAACACGACACGACCTCGAGTCCTCCCATTGCTACGGACCGGAAGTCAGGTCGTGACGACCTAAGGGTCCTGCTGGAGGAAGCCAGTGAGGGTCGGGGGTGGTCCCACAGACAGGGTTCTTACCCTCGTCGAGGTTCCTGAAGGACTTCCACAGTCGGGGTCCTATCCCGAACCCAGAGTCAAGGACGGGAGACCCACCCGGATCCTCCCTTTCAAGTCCGAATACCCAGTACCCAGGTGAACCTTCCCGAAGACCTCTTCCGTACAGACGACGACCCGAAATTTCCCGTCTCTGTCGGACCTGTGTATCTTACTTCTCCTGTAGGGTCCGTCCTACACTCTTTACTTCATATTTATAACGTTGGTCTCGCGCCTTATTCAACACACTTCTCCCCTGGTCAACCCTTCGTACTCCTTCACACCGGACAGTATTTTCGAGTTCGTCTCGGGTCCACCGTAGTGGTCCTGAAAGGGGTGGTCCGAAAGGTCGGGGACCCGGGTATCGTACCACGAAGGAGACGGACCCTGTGAAAGTGAGTGACAGAGACTTAGTAGGGTGAATAGGAAGGAATATCAAAAGAGTAGACATTTTACCCTCACAAATAACCATGGATGGTGTGTTCGACAACATTCTTAATTTACACACACTCGACGGGATCGTGTGTTATTCATGAATTATTTGCAAACAATTGACTTACTTAGGTGAGGTTCGGGTCGAGACCCGAGGGAATCTCGTGGGGTCAGAGGTCTCTATGGATCCAGTAGCCGTGGTCCATAGAAAGTAAAGAAGTGACGGGTGGGACTCGACCTACAAGATAGACGACAAGACCCGTCCAGCACCACCTTTAATAAGAGAGGTAAAATGGTTAATTCCTTGATTCTGAGTCCTTCCGATCACTCAAAGGGTTTCACAGGGTCTAACCACCGTAAAGTTGTTCCAGAAAGAGTGATATGTCGGTGGAAAAGGTAACAAGCGGGTTTCGGGTTCGAATCTACCAGGTCGGTCTCTTAAGGGAGTCAGAAGGGTCGTGACTTCCGGAGACCGGTCCTCTACCGCGGTCCTCTGATGGGTCCTATCAGTTGGACGGCGGAAGGCTGGCGACGGGATTCTGCTCCCGACCCCCGTGTAGAGATGTGACGCCCTCGGACCGGGGACCCCGACCGCGACTCGTTGAGTCCTGACCCAAGGGTTGGAGTTAAGGAGGACTGGGTACGGGGTCGGGAAGAGGGTGAGTACGGGCCTGTTCGAGGTCGGAACAAGAGTCTAGGGGGTGGACCCACTCCGCTGAGAGTCCTCGGTTACCTCTGTGACCGGCCCGGGTCTCGGTCCCGACTCGGCAGGTCGACTCCTCCTCTGGGTCCCTCACAGAGGGTCTGTGGTTCGTAAGTGGTGGGTCGAGGTGAGGTACGTGCGATAACCACCTTTGTGACTTCAGGGAGTAGGGAGCCTCCCCTGATAGAGACGGTAAAGGATGAAAGTCAAGTTTGTTGTTACGGACCCCAACCAGAGACGGACATCGTCTTCGTTAGGTCAAATCTGTATTCTTTTTTGACCACCCAACTTCGAGGAACCCGGGGAACCTAGGACCTCAGAGTTCTATGGGGAAAACTACTGAGACAACGGAGTAGGGTAGGGTTTGGAGCGGGGTTCCGGAAGAATAGCCCTTCCCTACTCCACCGGACGACCGGTCTCCGTTCTCGACCTTCGGACTCAGTGGTGGACGGTCTGCCGGTCCTCGGTCGAGTCTGGTCCGACCTGTTCCCTTCTCCGGAGGATTGGAACCGGACGGACAGACGGAAGACCCTTTGTTCCGGACCTTTGGGAGAACAGACGGACAGGGGGGGCGGGGTCCAGACACTCGAATCGTCGTTCCCGTGTCCTACTGTCTCTAGTTCTGGGTCGAAGGAAGGGAACTCCTCAGTCTGTTCGACCCTAGGTAGTGGTTGAACGACACACTGGGTCTCACTCGGTACATGGGAGAGACTCGGACTCAACAGTGATCTATTTACCGATTTAGGGGCTCCAGGCAAGGAGGGACCGTGGGTCTCTTGTCACCCGGCCCCGTGTCGGTTGGGGAGGACCTCCCCAAAACCAGAGTGGACCCCCTGGTCCGACAGAAATTTTCGTCCGTTTTGAACCGTCCTCCTACCGTGTGTCTCTTTTCCTTTGAACTAAAGAGAAAAGAAAAGGGTGAAGGGGAAGAGTGGAGGACGATTTATCTTTAATTTCGACCTTGATTTTATCATTAAAACTTACATTCCTTCCCCTTCGGTGTCGAAACCCCTTAAACCCTCTACTTCGACGACGAAGATCAGAAAGAGATCGGAGGTGTCCAACTCATTTCTTCTTAAACCGAGAGGACGTCGAGTTGACACACGTCCGGGGTCGACGGGTAACCACTCGAGTACATTAGGGGTGGTGTCAGACCTGTCTACAAGAATAACACGTTGTTATGAAGTGTTCAGTAATAGAGTAAATGAGAAGTCTCAACGGTCATGAAGTGTACGGTAATAGAGGAAATGAGAAGTGTCAATGGTTGGGGTGGAACGTCTACTCCTTCGACTCCGGACCGATTCAATCGTTCTCAAAGAGAGAATCCGTGCACACACATACTCCTCCAGACTCTAGTACCACTGGATCACCCGTTTCTCGACTCTTCAGTGTCCGTCAGAACCCCACTCCTTGATACGGTGTCTCGTGTCGGGTCTCTCGGTCGACGTGTCTGTTGGGGACGGTCTTCTTCCTCTTAGGTATTGCCGGCTGAAAGGTTCAGGTACGGGTACCCCCGACGTCGTGGAGAGCTGGTCCCAAGACTCTCTAAGGTCCTGGAAAGTCATTCTCGAGAAGGGATCACGGTCACACTCTCACAGAAATAAAAACGGACCTGGGGGGTCAGACAGGGTGAAAATTTTAGAGAGGTACCTCCACGTGGTGAACCTAGAGGGAAGTACTTCCTGGGACGACAAATCGAAGTTCCCCACGTGTACCGACTGTCGGAGGTGATCATGGAAGTTTTGGGTGAATAGGAGGGTCTATTGGTCCGAGATCAGGTGACCCCTTCTTTGCCGGGCCCAGGTCGACAGACCGAACAAAACGTCCGGTAGTACCAAGACGAGGAGACATCAAAGAGGGTGGATTAAGGGTCTGGGGAGAGTACTACTGTCGGAGGGGAGGAAGAAAGGGACCTCGGAACTCCTAGACCCTCACTTTCCGGACACTGGATCTAGACGGTTACTCTGTTCTCACCCGAGGAGTCCGGGACATTGATCGAGTCCCCACCTACCCGTTGGAAGTGACCCGTGGAGGTTAAGACCTCACAAACGATCTTGTGACCTTTCCTCACTCCAGAGGGTTACCCAAACGTTTCGATCATCCTTCACTCGGACCTCGACGACCTCGGTCCAATGGATACACGGACCGTGATAGGATGTTTGACTTCTATGATGGTGATCCCTCCTCTGACAGGTTTTATTTCGGTTCCCTACCGTCTCAACTCTCCACCCTTGTGTGTCTCCACAAGGACTCTTGTGGTAGCTCGTGGACTAAGGTCGATACGGACCTCGAAATGGAACGTGAACTGAAAAACTTCCGTACTCGATTATGCAAGGGGAATACGAAGTCAGACAAATTGGATCCTAACAGTGAATTTTAGTCCTCAGGACGGATGTCAGGACGTGGGGCGACGGAGGGGAGGGGTACCCGACGGGGGTTGTCGGGTAGAAATGTCGAAACCGGAATCTTAGCATCATAGGGACGTCACCTCCGACCTTGACCGGTACTCGGACTTCCTATGGTCGTCTCCCCGTCCGTCACTGACTCCCTGACAGTCCAGGGCGGACCTAAGGTACCCCCGTCGGTCCTTCGCGGGGGGTAAGTAAACGGTACTCCTCTCGGGGAGAGGGTAGTCGAATACCTCACTGGTCGGTAGAGTTATAGAGGACTCTTCCTTTGATCTTTCCGTCTTTAGGTCCCAGATCAGAATCTGAGTAGTGAGGGAACGATACACTAGGACCCGTCCAGTGAAGTGGAGGAGTTCGGAGTAAAAGGGTTTATTGAAATGACGATATCGAAGAACCGATGGGTCTTCCATCGTCGGTGTGTCGATTCACGAAAACACCGTCCTAGAGAAAGTGAGAAAACTGTCGGGATACACCACTCGACAAATAGGTGTAAAATGTTCTGTTCCTTTACCCGAAACTCTTCCGACCACTGAACGGGTTCCACTGTACCACTCAGTCTCCACTCGGTCCCCATCATGTGTCTAGACTTATTACTATTTCAGATACGAGTCCTTCTCTCCACTGTAAAAGGGATGTCCTTTTGACTGCGGTCTCTCTAGTCCTTAAAAGAGTTTCATATGTCATTTAGGTGTTGAGGTAGGACAGAGAGCCCTTGAGTCACCGGACTCTATCCTGTTTCCTTACCTCTGGTCCTCAGTCCCGTCTTTTCTTCTTGTTGAGTTCCCTGTTACAATCGGTCTGTGGGAGTAAAGAGATTCAAACAATCTTTGACCCCTGTTCCGGACGAAAGGGAGACACCGGGGTCTCTGATCGTGTCCGAGGTCGAGGGTTCTCCGTGACCGTTTACGGTCTGCTGACCTAGCCAGACATTTCTACTCGGAGTCCCGAGACAGGAACCACGACGGACCGTTTTATTTTATTTTGTTTTGTTAGTTTAGTCTAGAAATAGAACCGACTACTGTGTCTTCTGAACAGTCCCCCTTACTTCCAGTGCCGGTGTCCTTATCGTGGAGACTCGGATGGACGCAGGGGGTCGGCGACTGGGAGTCCTTTCCGTCTGGTGGGTGTGACGGACCTACAAACGACGTCCAGTACCAGGACAGGTGAAGTGTCTGTCTGTGGCTCCGGGGTTTCCATCCACTGATACAGAGGTTGAGAGTGTCCGTTCCAAACCCACGTCTCTTTTGAAGTCTCCTTGGGGAGTGATGGGTGTTTTCCGTCGGGGGACCGGACCGGGACGACACTGGTAGAGGTCGTGGACTCGGGTGGACCGTCTCTGTTTTCCGGGTTGACCTGGGGTCTCGAGTCCCCAGTTACTATTCAGAGACGCAAGACCTAGTGGTCCGGTCTCTCCAGAATTCTCGTATACTGTGTCTCGAGAGGAGGTGGGTAGTCTCTTCCTCCGAAGGACTTCGGAGAAACTGTCCGAACAGACCGGGGACGAGTGTATGAGGGGTACTGTCCCTCGAGTAAGAAATGGTCGACTCGATGGTCCTTCGGGGGAAAAGAGGGTCCAGTGACGTAAAGTGAAACTTTCTTGAGTGACTCTGTATACGAAACACTATGGTTCGGACTCACGACGGGGGTAGTTGACGAAGACAAGGGGTCAGATTGGACGGAGACCCCGGAACTTCGACCGACGGGGGTTAGGGAGTCCTGTGGGACGTCTCTGACAGGGTTCTGATAAGTAGTCGACCAGAAGTAAGGGTGGTCGTTCAGGTCCCACGTACAGGTCCGGGTCCCTTGGGTCACCACCTCGGGTCTTTGGTCCGTTCTCCAGTCCTCCGGTATTGGTAAAGGTTTGGACCCCTGTTTCGGGAAACGGAGGTAACACAGAGTGAGGGACGGACCCCTGACACTTCCCCCGTACCGGAGAAAGGAGTAGAAGTATACACCCTGACCCCAGGGTAGACACCGGTTGGGTCATACCCTCCTTGTCAGGTAATACCCGTAGACTCTCCACCGGACCCTCCTTCTCTCGTTTCAGTCCGTGGACGGTCCGAGTCCCACAACTCACCTCCCCGTGACCCGCGACGTCCCCCAGAACGACACCTCATGTGAAACCACACACCTCACACATACTTTTTGTGTCCTGTCTGGAATGAAGGAAGTCCACCAGTGAGTTTACTGTAGAAGGACCACTCTGGGACAGGGAGGTGAGGTCACTTTTGATTTGGAGGGTGGTCGTGTGTGAGTAGAGGAGAAGACGACACAAAAAGAGGAATCACAAATAGTAGAAAAAAAAAAAAAAAACTCTGTAGTTACCAAATAACCTGTCCCCTCGTGTATGATAGAAATTTACATAGTAAAATACACAAACGAATAATAGATAGAGGAGGGAAGTCTTGTATTTGAAGTGGTCCCGTCCCTAAAAGTATAAAATAAGTGACAACGTAGGGGTCACGAATCCCACCACGGACTGTATATCATCCATGAGTTATTTATAAACAACTTACCTACCTACCTACCTACCTACTTAAAGATCCCGATCAAACTCTTGTGTCGTCTGAATCCTTGTCTTAGATTACCGAGTATCCCTTGAACTGAGTTCCGACACAAATATAGCGTTCGACGTCAACATGAACGTCACACACACAACCCCTAACCTCCGGCTATTTCTGGGCACCTCGACGGGGATTGACCACCACACACAACTCTAAGTCCGATACCCGTCAGGGTCGACTCTTTCCACTTGTCCTGTACCGACCCACCCGGACCCGACGGACGAATAAGGAGGACCAGACAGGTTCCAGAGACAGAGGAGGTGGAGGAGGTGACCGGGTCGAGAGGGGACGAGAGGGGGTTCTCGGAGGTCGGACGTGTGGTAGTGAAGAAAACGTGGTCCCGGAGACTTAACCTCCGGAGGTCGTGACCCGGTCGTAGAAGAACCGGGAAGAGGGAAGGGGACGGTCGGACCGGGAAGTGGGGTCCTGTGGTCTGAGGACTCTAGTGTCGAGGAGGTAAACATAGGGAGTAGGGACCGTGGTCGTCGGACGAGTCGGGGCGTGACGGTTCGGTTTACACCTACTTCCTGCACTGAGTCGGGTCCCGGGACTTCGGGTCCTTGACTATCGGTGAGCCGAACCGACTCGAGGGTTTGAAAACGGACAGGGTCTCGTCGGAGAGAGGGAAGAGTAGGTTTTGAAACGGGGTAGAAAGAACAACCCGGAAGAGAGTTGGGGTTGTCGGACGTTGAGTAGGAAGTCTCGTTTCCTTGCGGAAAGTCTCCGCGGAGGAAGTTGAGGGACCCAGTGTCTTTATTTATGTTCCGACCGGGGGCGGGAGTGGGGACGACCGAGGAAGGGAGTCGGGTGTTGTGAGAGGTACGAGTCGAGAGGAGGATCGTTGTGGAGAAGGAACTGGACACAGAGAGGTCCTCCTTCTTCGTGTCAGAAGGAGGAAGTGTTAGTTCGAAGACCTTCTCAGGAACGACGAGACGAAGGCGAAGGCGGGAGAGACGGGGGTAAAGAGTGTGGGTATGTCAACTCGGACCCGTGCCATTTCGTCCCTCAGAAACCCGGGTCGAGTCCCCTCTCGTCACCAGAGACAGAAAGCTCCACTCTACCCCGGACCCTTGGTCACTGATAGACTCGGGATAGTGTTCCTTTAGAGTTAGAGTCTTCACTGGAACTACGGTTTCCGAAAGTCTTTTTTGTCCGGTGACACTCCACTGAAGACAAACCACAGTGAGGACGACTCCGACCACGTCCCGACCCCCCTCCCCTCGGAGTAGACACCGAAGGTCCTTTTTCGGACCTGAGACTACCCTTAAACCCCACCCCGAGATGTATCCGTACCATGGTGGTCTTGTAGACAAATCCCCCTTGACCCCTTAAGACCTCTCCATCCACTCTCCTGACTATGGAAGTGTATCGAGTACTATAAACAAACTCTTTTGTAGTCAACAGACATAGTGTCTGATCCCACCCGACAACTAGTGTCTCGTCCACTCCCACCCCCGTGTTTCGAGTGAACCGATAGGGGATCATAGTCGGGACTAGTATGTTTCATTCTCCTAGGTGAGGGTCTCACCCTCACCCAGAGAGGAGTCTCGAGGGACCTTTTGGGTCTTGATAAGTTCGGATCAATAAGATTAAGAGGGGTAGTGAGGGTATATGAAACGGTTTGGATGAGACTGGGGACCCACACCAGGTCCAGTCAATCTCAGTTTACAGGTAAGGACCGTAGAGGTTGGGAGACGGTCGGTAGTGTCGAGGGAGACGTCTAGAACCATGGACCGTCTGGACCAACGGTAGGACCGAGACGTTGAATAATTGTCACTGAAATGGAGAGACTCGAAGTCACAGGAATTACTATTTTATCTGTATTGTTACGGGTAGAGGGTCGTGACAACCCCGAGTTTACATCATTACTTGGATCTTGTGAATCGGGTCTTAGACGACGTTCGTCCATAAGTGAGTCACCCGGAAGAATGAGTATTAAAGTAGTGTCCGGTCGAATCTTTACCGGAGTGAACGTTAGAAATGAACAGATGGGTGAGTGAGTGAATAAGTGAGTAAGTAAACGGTACGTAAACGTCCCTCGGAATGCTATACGTCCTGAAAGTGACCCGAAACCAAAAACAGGAACCTTTCAGAGTCGACTACCTTTCTGTCTACCCCGGAGACCCTTCTGTCTCTTCTGGGGTAGGGACGGACCCAATAGTTCCTTCCGAGGGACCTCCTCCACGAAGAAATCACCTGATACCTGTTCCTTCCCTTCCCACAAGGGGTGTCTCTCTGCACGACCTCTATATTTCCGTGTCCATCGGTGTTCACAAACACAAACGTCCTCCACTCAGGGTTTTCCCTGGTTTTGGTGTGTTAACGGTCCGGTGTTTAAACCGGAGACGGAGTACCCGAGGTTGGTTCCTTGGGATCTACCAAACATCTCGTCTCGTCTCCACACTAGTCTAAACTCTAAATTCTCCAAGAAATACGACGACCTACCTCCTACCTAGCTTACACTCTGTTGTCCCGGACTTCTCCTCGGGGTCGGGACCTTTTCCCTCCGATGTCCCGGTCGACCACCATCCCGGTTTAGTCCCCGGAACTTACGGACCGAGTGTCGTCCGAGAGAGGGGAGAAGACGTGGGGGACCTGTTCGAAACTGTCGGCAGAACGACCCTTCTGTCTGACCTCCCTAATTCAAGAGTCTCTATTGGGTAAGGTCAGGAGTCTAGTGTCTACCCTTGGGTTCCGGGTTTCGTGACCCGGGATCAGAGTCGGGATCCCGAAGGGACCAGATGTCGGAACATCTCAGATACCTCCAGAAGACAAGAACTTGGACAGGGGGTCGGACGGTGGGGTCAGAGAAGGATCCCCTTCGTTCCCACACCGAAACCATCTGTCCCTGAGTCTCCTCGGGTCTTCCTACTGAACAAGGTTGACGGGTCGGGTGCACCCGGGAGGGTAAAGACTCACCCCTCTCCCCAGAATCTCGAAAGACTCAAGAGAGGAGAAAAGGAAGTGTGGGAAAGTCGTCGATTCCTTTGACCCCGGGTCTCTTCTCTCCGTAAGTCGAGGACCCTATTTGTGTCGAGAGACCCGGAACCTTACTCACAGTCCACACCCTCTGTGACCCGGGATCAGAGTCGGGATCCCGAAGGGATCTTCGAGTCAACCATTTCTTAGGTGGACGTCCCGTCCTCTTGTCCCAAGGTAGGGACCCAACCCTCCTACGGGACCTCTTCCTTTACCGTTAGGTGAGGTCATAAGAACGGACCTTTTAGAGTACCTGTCTCCTCGGACCGTCCGAAGTCAGGTACCCGAACATTCTCAACCTGTGCTGACACGTTGACTTAGTGGTGGTCAGAGTCGGGACGACACACCCCGACCTGAGTACTAAGGACTCCTGTGAGTCGACCCCTCCCCACCTTAAGAAGGACGTTGTCGTGGACCGATACCGGACCGGGGTCACGAGTCGTGACAAAGGTCGCGACAAGGATCCCGTGTGAAGGGAAGGAATGGTCGGAGACCCTCCGTGCCGACTCCTCCAGTTTTGTCCTTCTTTGGCCGTCTCCTCGGGTCCGGGGTGAGACAGATTCCCCTGTTTACTAGGGTAGTCGTGTGGGTCCAGAGGGACCCCCGGAATCACTCCTCCGGACCGAGACCAGGGATCTCGGATGTCTGGACTGGTTCGGGGGAGGTACAGACCGGAACACGAACTGGAACTGGGATGGGTCCCCTTACTTACCTGACACCGTCCATATACCCTGACGGGACCTCTCTACCAATGATTGACCAATGGCACTAGTCACGGTGCACTGCCGATGGGAGGTCAGAGTGCTCCTCTCCGACCACGCCCGCCGCCACCCGTCCCGGGGTGAGTGACGTAAAGGGGCTACCCTTTGGGTTCCGGGGTGAAGTTTAATTAGTGGTTCGAGACGAACAAGAGGTAGAAATATGGACAGTCCGACAGGGGAGAAGAGTAGGACACCAGGGACGGAGTCGGATAAGTCGTCGGTGAAGGATGAGGCACAGAAGGTGGAGGGGTCGGTTACGTAGGGGAAAGACGTCGATCTCTCCAGGAACGAGTCGTTTTTGGATTGGAGTCACGAGGGGGCAGGTTCGTAACAAACCGAAGGGTCACGGACCCCTATTCTTGTTCGGATCAGAGACGACTAGGGAGACAAGAGTCGTAAGTGTACGTTGGGTAGGTGAGCGTGTATTTGGTGTCCCGCGGTTCGGTAAGAGTGAAGGACTCTGATCGACACGAGAGGTAGCACGGGGTCAGCCACGACAAACACGGGGACCTAGCGAGGTGTCCCGTCCGCCGTCCGAAGCCGACACTTGAGTTACTGTACCCTCTGGGTCTAGGGTGGGAGTCCTCGAGTCGTATCTGTTCCTTGTATGTTCATGGACTTCTGGGTGTCAGGCTCCGTCTGTAGGACAAGGTCTCGGACCACCTTCGGGTCCGTCCCTCACTACCAAGACCCCCATCCCTTCCGAACTATCTCCTCCGTCGTTGTTTTACCGGTTCACCGGTGTCTCCAGTTCCCGCAAAGTCTGTTCTTTTGTCGTTCCCGTCTCTGACCTACTCCGTGTACCTTCCTGCCACTCGTGTCGACCTCGTCGGTCACACGGTCGTGCACATCAGTCTTTTCGCCTAGTTTGAATATTATTATTACTATGTTCTTGACTCGGACCACACCGTCTATGTGTTATGGGGTAAATTAGGAGTCGTACTGGACACTCTATTATGACCATAACAAAAGTAAAATATGAAATTCACCCTTTTGACTCCGCGTCTCTCCAATCAACTGAACGGGTTCCATCGGGTCCATCTTTCTCACTGCCCGATATTTGGGTCCGTCATACCCAGTCTCAGATATCAGAATCGAGGATGGCACGTGGTCCCGACCCCATCCCTCCGTGAGTCCATTGTCCGGTCAGGTCGGAGAGGTGACGAGACGGGTGGGACGGACCCTGGACCGGACGATTCCAAGTGGAACAGTGATTAGTATCCCGGGGTATTTACGACGGAGGAGGTCCTTCAGAATTCCTTAGTTGATCTTCCTAAGGGAGATGAAGGTCTTCGGAGGTACCCTTTAGCCTCTGCTCCATACTGAAAAGTTTGTCTCGGAGGATTCGGGTCGACGGGTGACCTAAGGACCTGGGGGAGACGGACAGTTCGTAGAGACCGACACCCCTCGGGGGAGGAGGTACGGTACCATTGGAACAAGTAAGTTTCACCCGTGGACTGGGTCTCGACCAGTCAGTCTCGTAGGTAGGTCTGGGGAATGGTCACTAACCCAGCCCCTTTGGTTAATCCCACATGGGGTCCTAAAACCATCTTAGTCGTACTTTCAAAGGGAGGGCCCTAATAATCGGCGCTCCCGGTACCTTCGGACCACGAAGACCTTTCCTGAACCTATTCTTACATCATCAGGTCATCTTCCAGTTCTCTCCTGGAAGGGACCACCAGGTCACGAATTCTGAGACGTGAGAGTTACGTCCCTCGGACCCAACGCTAGGGTGTCCAGTGTTGATTCTGGACCATATCGGTTTTTTTTATTTGTAAATTTTTTCTTTTCTTTTAGTCCTCGTTACTATATTTTTCTCTCTCATGACTACGGTAGTGACATTAACCACCTAGATTGGTATAGACTGGATCCAGATGAAGACTTAAAAAGAAATGTAAGTGATTATGTCAAGGACAAGTTTAATTATCGTAAACAGTATACGTTAGTTTTATAAGGATTGGTTGTATTATGGTTTTGATGTCTGTTGTTTCCTTTTTTATTTAACCTAAGGTATTCTTGACTTTTGAAAACTCGTAATTTCCTATGGTAGTTGTCTCGTTTTTCGTTGGGTGTCTTACCCTCTTTTATTGACGTTTAGTATGTATCCTATACCCTAATCATAGGTCTTATATATTTCTTGAGTGAAGATGTTAAGTTGTTGATGTTTTTTTTCGTTAAGTTTTTAACCATTTCTGAACTTATCTATGAGAGGTTTCTTACATAGGTTTACTGATTATTCGTGAGTTTTGGACACAAAACTTTTCTACGAGTAGTTTCGATTAGTCATCCTTTTACGTTTGGGTCTGGTATACCTCTATTGTGTGAAGTGTCAGTAGTCCCACCGATAATATTCTTTTTTGTGCTTTATCGTTCACAGCCGTTCCTACACGTCTATGACCTTGGGGACCTGTAACGACCACCCTTACATTTTACTACACCAACACTTTTTGTCATTACCATCAAGGAGTTTTGTTTCTTTCTTTGTTTGTGTCTTGATGATTTTCCAGGTCAAAGTGAAGATCCACTTTTCTTCCCTTTCGTTTCTGAGTTTGTCTATAAATATGTGGTTACAAGGATTGTCACAAGAAATGTTGTCGGATTTCCATCTTTGTCGGATTTACAGGCGCCTACCTTCTTACCTATTTGGTTGCCACCACGAGTGCACCTACGAACGAAAGCCAAAAGAACCCGTGTGTGGATTCTTCTCTTGACAACCCAGTATGCCATTGAGATACAGATTGAAGACTCCTTGACTATTTTAAAAGGTTTCCCCGACGGGGTAAAATGTAAGGATAGTCGGTGTATACTCTCAAAGTTAAAGAGGTGTAGGAGTGGTCGTGAACAATGACAGAACAGAAAAAGGAATAAAGGTAAGTTCGTCCGTATTTCACCAGAGTATGACACTAAAACCAAATGTCAAAGGATTAATGAGGAAAAACCAATAACAAATATAAAATGGAAACGTCATATCCATAAAGACTAGATTCCGGACTGTGGAAACCACCTTGTTCACGGGGTGTCTCATCCTCTTCGCATCAAAAGTCCCGGTCTGACAGGACCAAAACGGAGGACAGAGTCGAAGATAATTATAATCGACATGCTGGGACTCGTTCACTATATTTTGAGACTCAGAGTCAAAGGGGCGACTGATCTACACCCACTGTCATAATTGGAAAGTACCAACAACGACAACGACATTTCTATTTAGATATTGTATCGGTACCACGCCCGGACCGTGTTCATCCAGGAGTCACTGAGTGATTCAGACTCTTATACTGTCACCTCAAAAGGTTCAACCAGTCCTCTGGATCCGATCACTGACAAGTCAAAAATTAGATAACAGACAAAATAAACTCGTTGAAAGATGTCGTCTCCATAAAATCCGACGGAGTTGGAGTCGGAGAGACACGAAGATTAAAGGGAGACACTGTACTCTTTACTCTGACGCGTGGTATTACAGTTACAAACAGTTAGACCTCCCAAGTAAGATTGTGGAATTTTCAGAACAGAGAACGGAGTTGGTAGTCTGACTACTACCAAAGCGACGATGAATTTCCTTATAGAGGAGGGAGTATTGCTCGAGAGGTCCCACTCCTTCCTTCACTTAATTTGGAAGGATACACACACGATTCAGCGAAGTCAACATAGACTGAGAAACGCTGGGATACCTGGTATCGGACCGTCCGAGGAGACAGGTACCCTAAGAGGTCCGTACTTATGACCTCACCCAACGGTGTGGAAGAAGGTCCCCTAGAAGGGTTTGGGTCCCTAGCTTGGGTACAGAGAATACAGAGGACGTAACCGTCCGTCCAAGAAATGGTGGTGGACCCTTCGGGGTTTGGAGGGATTCTTGGATGTCCATTACAATACACGTCATAAAAGAAAACAGGTGAGGTACTCGACCGGTCCATCCACAATCATGGGGTAAAATGTCTACCCCTTTAACTCTAAGGTTCTTCAGTTTACTGAACAGACTTTAGTGTACCGGTCGTTTACGACCATGGATCTACGTTTGGGTTGAGACTAAAGTTGTAGACTAAAAAAAAGAGACACGTCTCACGGGGGGTGGGGCTGGGACGGAGGGTTGTCTTCCGGGAAGCTCTTGGAGACTTACTTACTTACCGACTAAGAGTAGGAGGACTGAACTGTCTCGATAACAGTAGAGAAACTCGACTCTAGACGGAGAATCTGTTGTGTCCAGTCGAGAGAGGACCCCAGTGTCTTGTTGGAGATGAGACAAGGTCCTGTATTTTTAGTCACGACGTGTCCCTCAGTCCTACGGTCCGAGACGGGGGTGATGTCTAGATTGAGTAGGTCCGAAGTCATGGGTCGGGTACTCAAGAAATTCGGTTTCTGATCCAGAGGAGTGGAGACCCGGGGACCGTACGTCGTGTCCCGAGCCGTGTATACGGTGACTCGGTCGGGTCCGGTAGGTGTCCCGAACCGTGTATGCGGTGACTCGGTCGGGTCCGGTAGAGGTATCTGGGTGTGAACGTAGAACGGGTCCGGACGGGAGTGTACCCTCGTCAATTACTGTCCCGACCGAGACACCGTCCCCATTGTCCTTCCATGGAGGTGTACGGGTCGAATCCCGTGACCGATAACGGTCTACACGGTTGTCAGTCTCTCCTTGTCAGTCTCGACCCGGTCGTCTAGGGATGGAGTCTGACTTTCTCTTTGGGTGAAGTCTATGTTTACCCCTTTACCGAGGTCCTATTCTCCCCACTCCCACCCACAGTGACCCCTCCCGGGCTATCTGTGTCGAAGGACTCTTGGAACTGGCCGGAGACAACGTTACCGTGGACAATGACCCGAGGTGATTGAGCGGGGAGGAGATCCCTCCTGTTCAATCTTAGAACCCAGGTTGTACCCTGTTCTGTGAAATTAAAGAGACTTGGAGCCGGAGGAGTTGAAGTCTTACCCCATTGTTATTAGAACCGACGTAAAAGAAAATACACTTCGTGAATTATGTACCATCCACGAGTTATTTACTATCGGTAACAATAATAGTGAATTGGAAAAGAAAGTCGCGTTATAACTGACTCACTAAATAAGTAGACAAGAAAGTAAGTAAATAAGTAAGTCAGTTGGTCAGTCATGTGGGGACCGATCCATCCGACGTTCTCATTTCCTATTTCTAAAACCTCACTGTATCTTCAACTTTGGGACAACGGTGATCAACCCTACGTATTACGACCCTTTCGGTAAAGGGGAGTGACTCTGAAGTAAAGGAACGGACATTTTACTTTAATCATTGTCATGGACCCATCCGTCACGACCCCCAAAATACTCCTCGGTTTCCTTGTCACTACACGCTTACCGACCGTGTCTCGGAACCTCCCTTTTCGTCCACCGTCCACCCGACACGTCTCCTCGGTCCACTCGACGGTCGGGAGGTCTGACCCGTCGACCCGGAGGTCCCGTCCTACCCTACTCTTGCCCGACCTCCCCTCTTCTCAGCCACTCGAGTCTCTGTTGACGACAAAGACCTGGTTCAAATGGGAAGACCATTTGATTCTTCGTCACTCCTTTGTACCTTTCTCTCTGACCTTTTTCAAATCCCCTCTTTTCACGGTCGGTTTACCCTTTGGAACCCGTCGTGCCTCAATGGGGGGTCGGTCCAGTCCCCTGGTACGTGTCTGTGTGTACACGTGTGTGTGAGTACTCGACGTGTAAGAGTGAGTACGTTTGTGTGGGTTCCCGAACGTGTTGTGTGTGTGTGTCTGCGTGGTAGTCTCCGGGTCGTGAAGTCTCAGACGTCCGTCGGAAGAGTAAATAGTGGAGTAGACTATGTCTGCCCACCTCTCTGACAGGGACCTAACCGAAGCCCTGGGTAAGATCTCGACGGTTCTCTACACGCAGGGACCATGGAAGGTCTCAGGTCCCGGGTAGGGTACCCGCCACGACGAGTCGCAAGGGACACACCACAGCAACATCAACCTACTGTTGTCTTTACGGTCTTTTCAAAATTGGGTCGAGGGGGTCTATGTGGACAAGTAGGACGACACGAGGGGAAATTGTTTAGTGTGGTCCTGAGGCCTGAGTGAAAGGAGTGGTCAGTGTGCCTCCGTTCACGGAGAAGGTACCTACGGGTAGACCAGGATTAGTCAGGGTCGGAGAAGGGTGGTGTCTGAGGACGCCCGTGTCGGAGGTGAGACTCCCCGCGAGTAGTCGTATATTGTGAATCAAAAGGTTTCGAGTCCCCTCTCGTGACAATGGGGGTAAGATGGTTGACTCCGGGTCTCTCCCTTTTACTGAGTCTGGTCCGGACACACTGGGGGTCAGGGCGGACCTGACAAGTGAGGAGGAGTATCGGGTCAGGGGTGTAGCAGCGGCAGAGGAGGTGGAAGACGAGACGTGTCTTACATCGAAATCGGTGTTAGTCCGGTTTCTTCCCTCCTCCTGGGGGTTCAGGCGAGTGTGAGAGAGAGGTACTCTCCCACCCGAGTACTGGACGTTACTCGGTTTCACCGACGTCCACCAGGGACACGGTCCGAGACCGCCACCGCCCACCCCCCCCCCACCACACACCGTGAGACGATCGTGGGAGTCCCGTGACTGGGTCTTGTGAGTGAGTCCTCCGTCACTCGCGGTGCGTCCAGGCAGTTCTCAACCCTTTTAAGACTGAGGACCTCGGCAGGGAGGAAGACCAGTCAAGGACACTGGGGTCGACAGTGTACATGCCGAGTGTCAGTAGGGGCCTCTGTCGGTTACTCCTTTGGCTCTTTAGCTCCTCCCCTTCATTGAACGGAGTCGGGTCTCGACCGCTCGTCGTCCCGCCCCTGGGTTTAGGGTTCTTGCAAGGTCGAGTTCCGGGATTTCGGTTTCGACTGGGTCGGTGACGGGTCAGTGAAGTGCGAGACTCACACTAGTAGGGACCTTACTATGGTAGTTCAGTTGTTGCCGACGACCCTCCTGACTCACTCCACCGTAAATTTCTGGTCCCCAAACCGTGAGTCGTCTACTGACAAAAAGAGGAGTAGAGGTGGGGTGGGAGTCGGGAGAGGACCGGAAAGAGTTCAGACGTCTCTCAGGACAGGGGCGAGTGACGGTGGGGTCCCTTATTGATTGGACCAAAAGAGTCGTCGCGGACGTTCCAGGTAATTTCCTACACCTCTGGGACTCTGGTTACCGAGATAACAGACCAGGAGTCGGGTGTCCAGGTCTACGGTACCGGAGGGAGTCCCCTGACTCCTACCGAGGAGTCTAATTCCCACTGAACCCGCCCCCTCAGACTCGAGTCCGGTTGTGGGTAGGGATCGAAGTTAGGTTGGAACTCGAACCCAGACTATTCTTCCGTCAGTCCCCCTGAAACGGAGTCTGGCCACCACCCAGACCCGGTCGGAGAGGGGTAGGCTTCTGATCAGGAGGAGGAGAAAGAAAAAATGTTCATAAATAATCCGTGGAAGAGACACGTCCATTACAAGTTACGTAGATTCTCGTGTTTTGTTTGAGGAACGGGAGTGCCGTCGATGTAAGATCGTCCCCTCTGTTTAAATAAATCAATTACTCGTTTATACATCGTCCAGTCCACCACTATTCTTGATATTTGTTTGTATTCCCTCCCATTCCCTGTCTCTAGGTGTCCCTACCTACCCTGAAAGATCTAGAAGAGTGTTCTGGTCGAGGGTGAATTGGACTTCGTCTGGGGTCCGGGACTCGGGGTTGAGACACGGTCAGGGACTTGACCACCTAGTGTTGTCTCCGGTCCCCGGGTCCGACCCCTAGACGCCCGTGTCCGATGTCGAGTCCTGGGGGTTCCGACGTTGTATCTCGTGGGTCTCGGACGGAAGGTGAGCGTCGGGACATCTACGAAAGGGGTCCTAACGTTCTCTCATGGGTCACTGGTTGGGACTACAAGGTAACATCTCTGTCTCACACTCAGGTCTCTCCCCGTCTCTAAACGGACCTCGTGTGTCGTTACGTTTCCGCAGAAACAAGGGGAGAAGAGACTGCCCAGGTATTCCCACCTGATTCCCGACTCGGAGTCGTCCCGTGACTGGACACTCTCCGACGGACACAGGAGTCGGTCGAGGAGGTGATCCGGGTGCATCCTCGTGACCGGACGAGGCAGGAGGGTCAAGACTATCGGTTTAAGAGGAAGAGATTCGGGGACCTCCGACTTTGGTGAAGGGGATCGGGTAAGAGCTCTCTGGTCTTAAAACCAGTTGAGATGGAAGTACACTCAGGGTAGGTCGGGTCACCTAGAGGTGGGTAAGGGGAGGGAGTACAGTACTGGACTGAATCTCGAGAATAGTGTTGGGCTGGACGATGGACGGAGTCAAGGGAGTAGACGGTTTACTTCTTTGCTTCCGTTAATCAGAACCCTGACAGTACTTCTTGCTCGTTCTGTGACCGGTCTTCCGTTAGACGTCTGAAAGTCCGCGATGAGTGTACTGTCTCCAACAATATCCGAGTTGCACGGACACATAGGCTTTCAGTCGGAGGAGTGCGAACACCTCGGAACTCCGTTGGGGGTCTCGTCCCAGAACTGGGAACTACCCTTTATTCACTTTTAAGGTGTCTTGGTCAAGAAGTCTTTTCTCTTTTTGTAGGGACGAGGGTTGGTCGTCCGACCGTCGACTGTCCTTTTCGGGAAGGAGACAGGAACACCACTCTTCCACTCCCCCCTCTGTACCTTTCCCTCTCAACCCTTCGGGCCCTTTCGACAGAAATAAGATCGTCCTCTTTCGCACTCGACTTCATTGATACGTGGAGTCCGGGGATCCGACCCTCTCCTGCAAGGATGTACTTACCGTCTATGTGTGCAGACGTACCCCACCCTCCAGTCGTTACACACCCAGACTGGACCGTCCACGGATACATAAGTGTCCCCACGTACACAAACCTTGACGTGGGCACACATATACCGTGTACACACAGACACCGGGACTCCAGACATGTAAGTGTGCATACAAACGGACACGAACGCAGAGACGTACACCATATGTGTACACGGGTGATGACATTCACTTTCACTTTTTCACTTTCATGATCAGTGAGTCAACACACACTGTGAAGTACTGGAGCACCCGACATCGGGTCGTCCGAGGAGACAGGTACCTTAAGAGGTCCGTTCTTATGACCTCACACAACGGTAAGGGAAGAGGTCCCCTAGAAGGACTGGGTCCCTAACTTGGACCCAGAGGATTTAACGTCCGTCTAAGAAATGACAGACTCGGTGATCCCTTCCCTATGGGCGTTTGGGGGTCACGTGTCCGGAACAAGAGGGTCCGAGCCGTTAGGAACGGTGTTAGAGTCCGTCCGACCCTACGGTACCTTCTAAACACCCCAAGGACCAGTGTCATCCAAGAGTTAAAGGGACCCTTGTTTTCGTGGACGTATTCTCTTTTTCCTTATGAATCTCCTAATTGAATCGGACGAGTCGGGACCTACATCCGAAGAGCACACTCCCCCACACACGGTTTCCGGTTTCGGGAAAAGGACCCCAGGAGTCTGGGAGACGACGAACACCCGTGACTGGGGACTTCTCGATGGAAGGACGGAAGTCAGTGGTCGTCCTTGGGGGCAGGTCCCCCATGTTGTCAGTTAGTGAAACGTCAAATGTTCCTAGGATAGGTATCGATTCAGGAGTGTCTCACCTTACTTCACACCTGAAACTCGTTTTCGTGACCACAGGAAGCTATCGTCCAGTCCCTACACGGACCTCCGGAGTGGAGTTGGATTGCTTAGTCTAGGAGTTCCCTACCTCCGTCTGTAACTGTGAACTTTTCGTGACTATGTCTTGTAAGGTATGTCTCGGTCGGGGAGTAGGACGGTCAAGAGGGTCCTACCGATTCCGGGTAAGTCCATTAGATATGACCGTTGGCGTCTTGAGTGGTCTCACGAATATGATAGAGTGAATTAGGAGTGTGTGGGTGTGTTTCATCCGTGGTACTAATAGTGGAATTGTCCATACCCTTTCACTCCGTGTGACTCACCTATCCATTGAACGGATTCCAAGCATATCGATCATCATCGTTTCGGTCCTAAACTTGTGACGAGGTAGCACGTGGTTACAAAGGTACAGACCCACCCTCAGTCATTCCACCCTCTCCGTTAATTTTTTTTTCACTTTTTAGGTTCTTAGTCACCTACAAGAGTACTTTTAGATCGTTTATGGTCTAAAATGACCAGCTACCGAAATCTTGAACGTAGAGACACGTATTTCCCGATCTTCGTCGAGTCTGTTTTCGGTGTGTACGGCGTACTAGGATACTCTCCGTCTCGTCTTCCCGCCGTCGTCTTTGTATCTGACTCTACCACTCTCTCGAACGACCGTCGGTCTTCATTCCCCCCTCCATCCCTCCGACGCTCCTAAGGTCTCGGACCGGTCTCAGTGTCCGGACCTCTGGTCCGCTGGTGACCTCTCTACGTTCCCTCCGTCCAAGTGACCCCGAACCATTAACTTACCCCCCTTACCCCTTATTACTCTTTACTCCTTCTTCAGTTCCTATGTGGGTTTGGGGAGGAAGGACAATCCCACTGACCTCCCGTCTCTCGTGTGTCCGTTCCTGACCTGTCGGAGTGTGTCGTCCACGGACCCCTCACACACGACGGACGGGGGAGAGAAGTGAGTACGGTTGTGGACGAGTATGGTCCCGGGGAGGGTGGGGAGGGTGGGGAGGGTGGGGAGGGCGGGAGTGAGTCGGATCTCCAAGTCCTGGGAGGACCGAAGTGAGAAGGTGGTTAGAGAACCCCCAATGACCAAATGCTGGGGTCGGAGGTCTCGGTGACGGACTCCAGAAACGAAGTCAGTAGTCGAGTCCCCGAGCCCTCACTAGTAGTCCTTTATTAGTCCCGTTTGAAACACTTAGTCGTCCAGACGACGGGTCCCGAGGCCCGTCACCTTTACAACGTCCCGTTCCCCACTACGGGTCCCTTGAGGGGGTAGAGAATTTGAGAGGTGGTCATGTCCCAAGACGGTGTCCCTTGGCGGGGGTAGGGCGGGGAGGTGGGGTGAGGAGATGGAGCGGGGAATCAAGAAATTCAAGACTCTGGTTAAAGAACCCTGACTCCGACTCACCTCTCTTCCCTTCTCCCTAGTGTCAGTACCACGGAAGACGACATAAAAGTGAAGAGAAGTAGAGAGTAAACAAAGAAATAAGAGAGGAGTGAGCAAGCCCGAAGGGTCTACCACGATGACCATTTCTTGGACGGACGGTTACGTCCTCTACATTCTCCACCTAAACTGGGGACCCATCCCTTCTATGGGCCCTCCTCCCGTACCGTTGGGTGAAATCATAGGTACCTACCTCCTCGAACCGTCCGATGTCAGGTATCCCAACGTTTCTCAGCCTGTACTGACTTCGCTAAATCGTACTTACGAAGGAGTAAGCTGATTATAAATATCTGACCAGGTTCCTGACCCAAAGGTACTATCACGACCACAGGGGTCACCCGTCTCTCTCTCTAGTCCCTCAAAATCAGAACGTTTGGTCTAACGGTCTCCTTTCACTGAAAAAACAGGTTTCAGTGTGTCGACTTCACCCCCGACCGGTAGTCGAGAGGTGAACGTCGGGTTCCACTCAAGTCTGAGTCGACACGAGATTTCCACGACAAGAATGATCGTGATGTCCTTAGAAAGATGCTAGATTCCACGAACCTCTCAGAGAGTCTGTATTATTGCAAACGGAGACCCAAGAGGAGTCGGGGTAAAGAAGAAGAAAGGGAAGAAGAAACACAGAGGAGGTTCTCGGGTCACTAGGGTGTTCAGGGACTAGGACACCCCTTGCTACTGTTGAGCCCTAGACTTGTCAAAGGAGAGGACCCTGTGGAAGGGAACTCGGTGCTAGATGAGGCTCGTGGAGGGAACGGGACTACTCTTCCTTGGAGACCCGAGTGACAGTAAGGAGGGTCCGTCGTACACGAGTACCTGGTTCCTGGAAGGGAGTCGGGTCTCTTCGTCAAGGTTACCAACACCGACCAACACGTCCGGGAAAGGACCCCCGAAGAGTTTATTAAGACGACTGCACTGGAGGACCATCAAATATTTGAACTTTCACAGTCTGACGGTCTCGGTTCCAGTCTTACGAACTTATAACCTCGACCTTAGTCCTTTACAATATCGACCTCCTTTCTTCAACCTTAACCCTAATGTCTGAAAAAATCTTACAAACTCAACTCTAATGTCTGAGAATCTCGATCCCGACATCTTAGTAGTTATTAATCTCGACCTTAATGTCTAGTTTCCTTTACTCTCTGTCTTTACTACGGTCGTAATGAGGTAAGGTGGGGAACCTGTAAGTTCTTCTCTCTCGACTGGGACAGTGGGTCGGGTTCCCCAGACCCGGTCCGGAAGGCGACGGGGCGTCCCGAGACAAGAGGTCTAGAGGGTCTCACCGTAGGTCCCGGAGACCCCGGCTCCGTGACGGACGGACCCCTGTCACCCCTGTCACCAGACGGCGAGGGGATAGGACTCGGAGTGACGGTCACGTGGTGTCGTGGGGCGGTGGTGGGACCTATATAAATCCACGGGAGGGATTTATTTAAAGGTGTCGAGACCGGTGACGGAAAATTCAGGGGAGGAGGAGACTCCGGAGGTCCGTAGAAGAGATTTGACTGGGTCCTTATTCCCGAGAACGGGCCGGTTCCGTTTGTAAAGAGGTGATCTTGTTTCGGGTCGGACTCCCCAGAGGACCAGGTGAGTCAGACCTCGAGTCTGGGTGGACGACCTTGAGAACTGTGACGTCGGAGGGAGATCGAGGGTCCCGGACGAGACGGGACTCCTGGTGTGTAGGAACTAGGACGAGAAGAGTTGAAAGAAGTAAGGTCCGTCTCTCGTGAGGACGGGGACGGTGGTGTCAGGGGTTCGTATGTATGTGTGTGTGTGTGTGTGTGAGCGCTCGTGTCCGGTCGTAAGGAGAGAAAGGAGACCACAAACAGCCCTCTCTCCGGAGGTAGGGTCGAGGTGCGACGGGACCGTGGAGAGGAGAGCCGGAGAGAGGGTGCGAGGTAGGGTCCGGAACGGTCTCTACGTTGTAGAAGGAGAAAGTCTGACTTAGAAGGGTCCTCGGTCTCTCAGTGACTCTCAAGTTATCACTAGTTCCGACCTCTGTCCTTACCTAGGGAGTCCGTAAGAATTTACCCTCTGGGAGTCTGAGGGTGGACGGGTCGAGGACCCGCTAGTAATCGTACACCTTAACCTCTTAAGAATCCCGTCCTTGCCTTGGTGATACCCCCCACCCCCCACGAGGTAGTGATAGTAATATCAAAATATTGGACAATTCCCACAAAATACGCGGTTCGTGAAATGTAGGTCCTTGAGTAAGTCAGGAGTGTTATTGGGATGTTCCGTTTGTGTTAATTACAGAGGTAAAATGTTTCCTTCTTTGACTCCGTGTCTTTTCAAAACGGGATTCAGGATGTACATCTCTCACGGTCTCCATCCTAAATTTGGTCCGGAACTGTTGTTTGGACGGCACTGTCAGGGTCCACCACCGGACGATATCCTTGGGGGAAGGGGTACCAGAGGACCCCAGGACATCGGAGAAATACGGATCGGTCACGTCTTTTCTACTCTTGTAATAACTCTCAGTTCTCAAGGAGGATTCTTCGGGTCAAAGGAACGGGGACGTGATCTCTACTGATTCCGGGGTGGTGTCAAAGGGGTACGTTCTGTGTGGGGGTGAGGTGACACTGGGGAAGGAAGTGTGTGTCATGTGTACCGGTGTGTGTCGAGGTCACAGGGTGGTGTGTTGAGACGACGTGTGTACGTGCGTGCGGTGCATGGTCGGTGTGACGGCGTGAGGGGGTCCTCCAGATTCGGGACGGTAGAGTCAAACCTCCTGTCCATCCCCCAAGGAGGATAAAACGTCCACGGCCTCCCGAGGGTCGACCTATTTGGGTCGAAGAGTGGTTCGGGACACAGTTGAGTGACCTATCCTTGAATGGTCTTCTATAAAAACACGTGAGATATTTTTGTAATGTATCTCCCAACGTTTTAAGTGTACTCACAACTTCTAATTTGTTACTCTGAAGTTTCTTCGAAGAACACACACACAAAACACACACACACACATAGAAACGAGTAGGTACGTGCGGACACCCTCTCACTCGTACCCTGATAGACGTGAAGAGGTTGGTCTAGGTCCCACTCGAAAGTGAGAGGGTTCGGGAAGCCCCACGACCCATTTTTCTCGGTCTTGGTGGGATCCCAGTACCCTTCATTCTCGATGTACTTACGAAGAGTAGAACGTAATAAACCGAGTCGTGTGAAGTGTCTCGGTACCTACACGGTGTGTATCTCTCGTGTGCAAAGTGTTGTCCGTGTTGTCGTACGCACGTGGCAGTACACTACCAAGGGTGGTGTGTCACCCGTGTGTGGGACCCGTGTGTGCACCTTGGGGGTCCAATGGGAACGTGTCAGTGAGTGTCGACATCTATTCATGGTGTGTTTGAAAAACGTACGTCTTTCGCTCAATCAGCGAAGTCAGACCACCCTGAGAAAAGCTGGGGTACCTGACATCGGGTGGTCCGAGGAGACAGGTCCCTTAAGAGGTCCGTTCTCATGACCTCACCCAACGACAAAGGAAAAGGTCTCCTAGAAGGGCTGGGTCCCTAGTTTGGGCCCAGGGGACGTAACGTCCGTCTGAGAAATGGCAGACTCTATGGTCCCTTCGGTGTTAAGTGACGAGTGTGTGTGTGGTTCGTGTGTGACATATGTAAGTCATGTGTGTGCAACGGGTGTAATTAAAGAATTTAAAACGGGTGTTATTGGGGGTCTGGGAGGTGGGACTGTGAGAGGTAGGGTGTGGGTATGAGTGGTGTGAGTGAAGGCCCTTGGGGTGGACCCCGCGGTTGCGTACCCGTCTGCACGGGACATGGGCACGCGGGGCCGTGGCGGACGGGGAGCCAGGGGACGGGGCCTGCCCGGGAGTGGACCTGGCGCGTCGTGGTCACGGCCCCACTCTCACGGCCCCTGCAGCGAGAGAAACCGATAGCCGATAGATCCGTCGGGGGCCTTAGGTTCGCGTCGCACACGTCGCCGTCGTCGAGTCTGGTGGGCCCGGAGGGCCGAGGAGCGCGGCGTTCTCGTTCCCCCGCCCCTTCCCCACATCGGCACGTCGGGACGCGGCCGCGACCTCAGGCGGGTCAACCCGACCCGACCCGACGGGCGACGACCCCCGAGGCTCCCTCCATATCTAAACCTTCTCCGGTGTCCCCAGTCCCAGACGACGAGACTTGACCCTGGGTCCTGGGGACCTGAGGCATGGTCTAAGGGAGTGGAGAAGATGGAAGGGAACCGGAGTCAAAGGGGGAAACATAACCCCAGTCCCCGAATTCACCACTAAGGCTGAAAGGTTGAGACTGTAAGATGTCAAGATCCTATCACTTTTCCCTCCTCCCTATTTGTATTTACGATAAAGAATCGTAGATGATGCACGGTCCGTAGGATGATCCAGAAAATTATGTAATGTAGCAAATTAGGAGTGTTCATAATAATAGAAATAAAATGTCTACCACTTTGAGTTCGTGTCTCTTCACTTCACTGAACGGGTTTCAGTGTGTCGATCATTCACCGTCTAGACTCTAAACTTGAGTCAGCCTGAGGTTTCGGGTTCATGGGGTTCACCTAACCACCGTCAAAGGTATGGTATGTGACAAGGGTCTAGGAGTATTATTATAGTCCTCGAACCACAATGTTTAGGTAAAATTTCTAATTCTTTGACTACAAGTCTCTCTGATAAAATGAGGTCCAGTTGGTCGATCACCTGTACGATGATTTCGACCCCCACTCTCACTATGACCCGATCATATTCCTCTCACGAGCCGTGTAGTGACTACGAATAGCCACAGTCATAGGAGGACAGTGAGGAGGAGGGAGAGAAGATAGAGGATTCGAGAGAGAGAAAAAAATTGTAAATTTTAAAAAATAAATATAATAAGTAAATAAAAACCGACACGACCTGGAAGTAGTGACACCCCCGAAAAGAGAGCAAAGCCACGGACCCACAGAAGAGTAACGTCACCGAAGAGAACAACACCTCATACCCGAGATCCCGGACGTCCGAAGTCGTCAACGCTGTTCATCCGAGTCATCAACGTCAGGGGTCCAGGATTTCGTGTCCTAGTCATCGACACCACGGGACCGAACCAACGAAGAACGGTATACCCTAGTAGGGTCTATTCCCTAGTGTGCACTCAGAGGACGTAACTGTCCACCTGAGAGGTGGTGACTCGGTGGCCCCTCGGGAGGAGTCGAGAGAATCCCTGTCACCGGAGATTAAGAGAGTAGAACCTTTGGAGGGGGCTGACCATCGGGAGTCTGATCGGTCGGGGAGGAGAACCGATGGTAACGTCGAAAATCAGTGGTCAATAACTCAAGGATACACTGTCCAAGACACGATCCTGACACCTAGATTCAGTCATCCTCTGAGGTCTATCACGACCGGAGTACCTCAAATGTTAGATCACCCCCGGGATCAACAATTTATCAGTGTATTTAATTATACATTAATGTATAACACCATTCACGAATCTTCCTTGTCACTTCCTATCTCCTCTATAATATTAACCTCACCCTCCCCTTTCCGTAGATCAAATTTAACATTCTAAACCCCCTTAGGGGACCACCAGGTCACCAATCCTAAGACGTGAAGGTGACGTTCCCCCGTACCCAAGTTAGGGACCAGTCCCTTGATTCTAGAGTGTACGGGGATCCGAGTCGGTTATTTATTGAACATTCAAAACCCTTCTAAAGGGTCTCCGGTCTCACTCCTTAACCGGAACCGGAGTCAGTCCACTACCAAGCCCCTTCTCTCAGGGTCGGCCCCTTTTGAACTTCTCCCACTCTGTCCTTTCCCAAACCGCGTAAGGCCCTGTACTTCGAGTCGGTCTCACCCACCACGGGGTGCTACCGAGGGGGGCGGGAGGCCGGAAAGACGAGTCGGTCTCACCCACCACGAGGGGTCCTCCGAACCACCCTCTACCCTGACTTCCTCGTTGTCGTCGTCGGTCGGGTCGGTCCGGTTTTAGTCCTGAAACCGGAAACTTCTTGCACCCTCGGTAGTTTCGTAAATCTCGTCATCTCACTGTATTAGTCTATAGGAAAAAAATAACCCCATTCCAACTACGTATTGTAAAATACTCACAACCCATATTCCGTATTACTAAGTCATAAACATATAGGTTATAGTGAAATTAGTCACAGAGGTCGCCGATCTACCTCTAATTCCTTACCCATCCTCCCCGTTCCACCGTCGTCCAGAGGGGTATCCTCAGACAAAATCGTAGACTCTTTTCTACTACCGTCGACCGGGTCCTTCCTACACCCCCTACCTCAAGTTTTCTGTCTCGTCCCTATAAACCACAGTACTTGACACCAGTGTGAGATCAGGGGGACTGGACTCCCCGGAACTCCACGCCGGTATCGTCACCCCGACCCATCACCACCACCACCAGTGACGGTCAGGAAACACCCCTCTTTTACAAATGGACACTGAGTTCCCTGAACCCAGGGATCTTTGAGAGTGAATCCCTTCGAGAGGAGAGGGAAGTACCATCAGGAAGGTTTAGAAGGGAGAAGTGTTCGAGATTGAGTGACTATAGGGTCGGGGTAGACGATAGACTGAGTGGTTCTTTAAGTGAGTTGTTTACGAGTGACCAGAAGGGTCCACCGCGGACGGTCACGTCTTCTGTCATTCTCTGCACCCAAGCTAGGGACCTAACCCTTCTAAGGGACCTCCTCCCGTACCGTTCGGCGAGGTTATAAGAACGGACCTCTTAGGGCACCTCTCTCCTCGGACCACCCGATGCCAGGTACCCCAGCGTTTCTCAGTCTATGGTGACTTCGTTGAATCGCACATACGTCAACAAGTGACCAAGACTGGACACAATCTACAATCCTGACTCCGGTCCGAGTCACCTCCCGTGAGTGAATTCAAGGACAGGGGTGTGCGAGGGGGGCGGGAGGCCGGAAAGACGAGTCGTAGGGGAAGGGGCTCTCCACTGAGAGGAAGATAGACTCTACTTCCGGGGTCGTCGCGAGTCTCGACGAGAGACAAAGACATCGGTCCAGGAGTGTGGGAACCCTTAGGACCAGAGGGAGGGACGACCGGACACTTGTACGAAGTTACAGAAGATTTCGGAACCTCGGTGGGTGAGGTCGGTGACGGGGAAGAGAAAGGAAGTGACGGTCACCAGAGTCTTTTCAACGGAGGAGACGTCAGGAGTCGGGTAAACAGATCAGAGACGAGCGTCTCGTAGAGGGATTGCCGGGGAGATTCCTGGGTCACTGGAGGTACGGGGACTTCCTCACGTATCCTTCAGTGAAGATCTGTGACAGTCTTTGAGGGACACACCAGGGATGCCGTGGGAAGAGGAGGACGAAGGGACTGAGGAGGGTCTCGAGATGGGGTAGGAGCAGAAGAGACGAGTGACTCGTGTAAGAGGGACCCCGTCCCGTCACCGAGAGAAGTTTAATGGGGACACGCGACCTGTGAGGGTCAAGGGTGGAGGTCGGGTCGGTAAGAAGACGTGGAGTCTGGACGACGAGGGACCTGAAGAGGGGAACCTACTGACTTCACGGGAGAAGAGATGTCATTAGAGGGGGTACGGGAGTAGAAGTACTGTTGTGACAGTCGGGTTGTGGACGTCGCGGACCTGTTCTGTCGGACGGGAAAGTCAAGGGCGACGTCGACAATAAGTTGTTTGTATATAACTTGAGGATGATACAAGGTCCTAATTCCTCCGAAAGAATTTGTTTACGTTGTTGTTTTTTCTTTTTTTTAGTATTTCCTTTTTTTTAGCTATGTGAGTTCGCGTTATTTTTAAATCTTCAAGATAATTAGGTTTTATGACTTTATTTTTTTCTCTTGGTGTCTGACTCTCTTCCATAACGTTTTACATTACTTCCTAATAATAAGTCGTGTATATTTATCGAGGACATATGGTTATTCTTCTTTGGTTTGTTGGATTTATCTTTGCACTCGTTTTTTGTACTCGTCCGTAAAGTGTCTTCTCTTTCGTCCGTACTGGTTGTGTGTATACTTTTATATGAGTTGCAGTGTTAGTTGGTCCCTTCTAAGGTAATTTTGGTGTTACTTTATGGTAACTCGAGTAACTCTCCCGACTTGTACACTTTCAACATTCGAACCGGTCCGTACACACACACACAAGATTCAACGAAGTCAGCACAGACTGAGAAACGTTGGGATACCTGACATCAGACGGTCCGAGGAGAAAGGTACCCTAAGAGGTCCACTCTTATGACCTCACCGAACGGTAAAGGAAGAGGTTCCCTAAGGGTTGGGTCCCTGACTTGGGTCCAGAGAATATAGAGGACGTAACCGTCCGTCCAAGAAATGGTGATCGTGTTGGACCCTTCGGGGAACCCGTCCGTATGTAGGGGGAGATAGTGTGTATCCTTGACAGGATACACACTCTTCTGTTTGTATTTTTCGAGTAAGTCACAGTCTATTACTTAGTTAGTCACAAAGTTTACGAAATCCTGAAATACGTTACTACCTTTATAGGACATAGACGACAGGTTATACTATACTACCGGAAGTCAACGTACACCGATGACTCGTGAACTTCATACAGATCATGTAGACTCCTGGACTTTAAAAAGTAAAGGTAAATTTATCAGAGTGCACCGATCATCTATGGTATAACCTGTTGTGTCGAAATATGACACGTCTTTAGAAACCACTAGTAAGTAATAAAATTTCTTAAAGTATTAATCAACTTCAAATGGTTACTCGACCGTTGTATAATAATAAAAAGGGTTGATTTTAATATATTATCCTCGAAAGTGACCCGAAGGTACTACCGAGGCACCATTTCTTGAGCGGACATTACGTCCTCTACGCTCAAACTAGGGACCTAGACCTTCAAAGGAGACCTCTTCTTTTACTGTTGGGTGAAGTCGTAAGAACGAACCTTTTAGGTTTCCTGTCTCCTCGGACCACCCGATGTCAGGTACCCCAGCGTTTCTCAGTCTACATTGACTCGTGTACGTACACACTCGAAAGTGATAGATGTCTAAATGACAATCCCTACCTGATACGAGACTATTTTTCCCTTACGGACATATGTGTACATTACCTGATGATATGTTGTCTCTTTTACTCACTTGATCCCTTGTATAGGTCTTTCGATTTCGAGTGTTCATATTAGTCTGACTTCTTTCTTCATATACCTTTCTATGTGTGTTATACTATGATACTCGTATTTTGAAATTTTTTTTTTGTACGTTTTATTATGAGATAAGTACATATTTGTATACTTATCCTTACTAGTTGACCCATCTCCAGTCGAAAGTACCCTTTCTCCTCTCCTCTAACATCCGCTGTGTGATTAATTTGAGACGAGGAGAAGACTGAGGGGTGGTGGACGACGTACGAGACGTTTCTGTCTCCCACTTGTCCCGGGTGTGTCTCACCTTCGTGGAGGAGAGTCTTCCGAAGGGGCAGGGAGTGGGGTGGTCTGTCTCGGATCCCGGAGGAGACCGAGGGTTCCGGGGTCACAACCGGAGACTGTGTGGGCTAGTGAGGTCGGACTACAGAGGGAGGTGTAGTGAGGGAGCAGTCGTCTCTAGAAGGTCTTGTCCGTGACACAGATAACAAGTGGTCGGGACAAAAGAGATATGAACCGTGTCACGAGATATTTATTGATTTACTTCCTTACTTAGATCCAGAGAAACCCCTAAATCTCAGTGGTAATAGTAAGTAAAGAAGAGACTGGGAAAGACACACGGGTCGTACCAGTCCCGTGACCCCTATGTTTGTACTTAACAGACACCGATCACGGGAGTTCTTCACGAACCACACCTCTCCGCATTCGGTCCATCACCCTCCCTGACCCTACGTCTGTGTACGTGACTCCGTATCCTCGGGTCTCTCTGGGGACCGGGTCGGGCCTCTGTTCCCCGTGTCCCTTCAGTCCCATGTTTAGGATTCAGTCACAATTTCTTATTGATCAGTAGACGTACTTTAGCCCCGCCCCGCGCCCCCGTCCCACACCCGTCGTACGTTTCTGGACCTCCACTCTCTCTTGTACCGGTTAAGACTCTGGAAATACACCGAGTCAGGACGACCTCCCAGGTCACCTTCCTTCCTCACCCGGTCTGTTCCGACTTCTACCCCCGCCCTGGTCCAGAACGTCCCGGTGCTTACAACGAGTTTTCGAACCAAATGAGAGTCCCCCTATTCTTGGTACCTTCCCATATTCATCCCCTCCCCGTATTAGTCAGTGCAGAATCTTTCAAGTGAGCTGGGTCGACGACACTCCTTCCCGTCCTCTCCTCCGTCCTCTGTTCACTCCCGGTCATCAGGTCCGTCCACTGGTTCCGTCACCCCCACCTTCTCCGCACAATTCACTCCCCGACTAATCTTTCCCCTAACACTCCTGAAAAATCTTTTGCTTCTAGTACCGTAGGCCGGGGTAGTGAGGTACCCTTTATCTACCTCTTTGTCACCTTTGTCACAGTCTGAAATAAAACCCCCCGAGGTTTTAGTGACGTCTACCACTAACGTCGGTACTTTAATTTTCTGCGAATGAGGAACCTTCTTTTCAATACTGGTTGGATCTATCGTATAAGTTTTCGTCTCTGTAATGAAACGGTTGATTCCAGGTAGATCAGTTCCGATACCAAAAAGGTCATCAGTACATACCTACACTCTCAACCTGACACTTCTTCCGACTCACGACTTATTAACTACGAAAACTTGACACCACAACCTCTTCTGAGAACTCCCAGGGAACCTGACGTTCCTCTAGGTTGGTCAGGTAAGACTTCCTCTAGTCGGGACCCTAAAGAAACCTTCCTTACTACGATTTCGACTTTGAGGTCATGAAACCGGTGGAGTACACTTCTCAACTGAGTAACCTTTTCTGAAACTACGACTCTCCCTAACCCCGTCCTCTTCTTCCCCTGCTGGCTTCTAATCTACCGACCTACCGTAGTGACTGAGCTACCTGCGCTCAGACTCACTTGAGGTCCTCAACCACTACCTGTCCCTCCGGACCGCACGACGCTAAGTACCCCAACGTTTCTCAGCCTGTACTGACTCGCTGACTTGATTTGACTTGACTTGACTCTTAGTCGTCCTAAATCCGTCTAACCAACACTGACACTCCTTCTGTCTCCCTCATAGAACCAAACCCAAGGGGATCTTCGGTTAGAACTCCGTTCCTAAGTTTACGTTCATCAATTAAAGACTCTACTAGGACTTTCGTAGTCAAATTCCCGGACCTTTTCCTTTCTTCGGTTAAGGCCCACCAACATACCAGTCCGGTGAGTTCCACCGACAAGGGAACAAGAGACATGCAGATAACGGAATGGTCACGAACGAAGTGGATGTGGAATGAGTGTGCTCATTTGAAAGATGTATGAACGGGGTCCGGTATCGATCACTAACAAGAATAGTTTCTCCATAACTCCCCGTACGGGGAGACGACCAAAGGAACTATTGGTTACTTGGTTGGGTTACAGTCACACGGGGTATTAACCGTTAGAGAGGCAGATGGGGGACCCTCCCTTCTGACTGTGGTGGCAACGAGATTCTGGAACGAAGTCTATACACACGAGGGAGTAGGTAAATTGACAACTATAGAGACAACGACTGAGACCGGAGAAAAAACCCAGAACTTCGACCCACTCGTGTCCAGAAATATCCGGACACTCCATGTCGGGTTGTGACTAGTTACTCGTCTAATAGCGACGTCCCATTAGGGTAACCCTTGGAGGTCCTCCACCGTTCTTAGGGGGAGTCTCTACAGGGTGTCCTCCCCGTTCCTTAGGTCTCGTAAATAGTTAACTGAGACCGACAGTAACCAATTTCCGACCAGAGGTTTACAAGACTGTGAAGACCGGTTCACACGAGGTTTACCGGTCTCTTTCGGGGATCCGTCTCAGGGTCCATGAGAGTCGTTCTTCTACGTCCCCACATCCCTCACCACTTACGACCCCCAGCACTAGTCCCTGGACGAGATTGTAAACGATGTCCCCTTTCCTCGGGAAAATGGGGGTCATCCGACTCGGGACCAAGAGCTTCCACCCATCTACCCCCCTTAGACACAACTTTAACCTGTCACCCCCAACCGAACTACCGGGACTGAAGAAGGGTCGTAGGATAGGGATCTGGAGTCGGGATTCGGAAAGAACAGACCAGGTAAGTGACGGGGGTCTACCATCCTTCTGGGAGTAGACTAAAACCACCCCTGACACGAGGTTGGTGACCTTAGATAGACTAATCGAATCGGTTCACCAAACTAACAGCGTGTGTTAGTTCAGTCTCTTTACACCTTCGGAAAATTGTTTTATTGTAGGGTAGTGGGGGTCCCAACCGTCCCTCGACCTGTGTGTCTAGACCCTTTGTATAGTTACATTACAAGTCAAGAGACCCGGTATGTCCACTCAAACGGATTACCCTCTCTCCTCTAGTTCTCCTCCCAAACCCGACTTCGGTAGTCAACTTTCTCCCCTTTTCTCTACGGGTGTCCGTTCTGACTCCTCCTCGTCGGTCTTGTCACTCCACACGTCGTCTCATCACACCACAGCGACTCCGGTTCTCGTCTGTCCAAACCCTCTTCGTTCCTCCGACGACGCCCGAGTCTCGTCCCGGGTCCTCGGTCCGGAGTAGGGGGGGCGGGGCCGAGGTCGTCTCCGGTCTCTCGGGAAGCAATTTGGCCCAGACCGTCGTGTGAACGGAGGAAGAGAAGAGGGAAAAGGAGGAGGGAGAGGGTCGGAGACAGGCACCGGAGTCCTCGGAATCGTCGACCGTCCGCAGGTCACTCTGGGTCTCAACTGTTCGATACAGACCGTAAAGGTTGCTGAAACTCTGATGGGACGAGGACAGTCGGGGGCCAAAACTACACAGACGTTGGGGGGAGGGTTCTGGTCACGACGAGAAAGTCGGGATTGGCACCAGGGTTCTGACGGGTCGGGGAAAGGACTCCAGGTCCTCGGGGTGCAACGAGGAAAAACAAGACAGGTAGGTCACAGACACCCGTGGACTACAGGACTTTTCCCGGTGGTGAAGGTCTTCAAAGGGGAAAGTGTAAGGATGGTGTGAGGTCGACGGGTTGGACCATAATTAGGTGTTAAAGTACTGGGTCCTTAAAATCGAGACCGTCAGGTAGGAGTCCCAAACCCTAACGGGGGGACGGAAGTACATGTAACTACCCTCCACCCCCCACTAAGTAACGAGAAAAGATCCAGAATCAAAGGAGTTGATGTTTTAAAGGAGTTGTCAGGGGAGAGACGGAGGGATGTCACCAGTGTCAAACATTTAAGCCAAATACGTACGACAAACGGGAGAACCTTACGAAAAGGAAAGGAATAGGAGAAGTACTCAGGACGAGTGGGAAGGTTCAAGATGATTATTTTGTACGATATCAAAATAAATAGACACGATATGTCATCGAAGGGTGATCGATTGATAAAGTTGTGGATAATATATGGACAGTTCCGATGTGGGGGTTAACCAGGGTGGAAGGGGAAGGGGTGTAGCACAGGTGTAGACAAGAGATACAGACGTAGGGATAAGGACGGGACGTTTATCCAAGTAGACATGGTAAAAAGATCTAAGATGTATGGACACAATTATGTTTACGATGGAAAAAAAAAGTACACACGATACTCGGTCGTAGTATGATTTCCGAAATGCTTGTAAAAGTACGAAGTAAACATGTACCTCAGACTTATCTACGAGACTAGTGAGGGTAAAATGTCTACTCCTTTAACTCCAAGTCTTTCAGATATACTGAACGAAATCCAATATGTAGATCCGTTACAACCAGTCTTGATCTTGAGTCCTGAAGGCTCCGTTCTGACTCCGACAAGAGAAAAGTAAAACCGAGGGAGAATGGTACGGGTGGTCTCGACGAGGACTAACTCTTCAATCGACCTTAATTTTCCTCGTGTCACTGACACCATTTCGACTGTCTCCAGACGACGAGTTTGACGTAGACCTTCGAGTAACTGGGGTATTGTGACGGACGACGTCCCCCTAGCCCCCATTGTTTTAGGTTTACTCCTCGTTCTTCGGTTTAATATACTCTCACCTTTGAAGTCTAGTCCCCAGTCTAGAAAGTGACCCATGGGTATCTAGGGATAAGGAAAGTTTAGTCTGAACAACTTACACATGGTAAGGGTCATAAGAACGGACCCTTTAAAGTACCTGTCTCCTCGGAACGTCCGATGTCAGGTGCCCCAGTGTTTCTCAGTCTGTTCTGACTTCCCTGATTCGTATAATTTGGACTCCGTGTCGGTCTAAAATAACAAACCAATTTATTAAATTTGAAGGATTACTTCTTTCTTAACTACAAAAGTAAGTAAAGTCGAGAAATTTTTAGTTGTTTAAGTTATAGGTTTCTAACCTTTACTGGATTTACAGATAAGTGTCCCTTGACCGATTTATATAATACCGACATTTATCTTGTTTCTTCTAAAAACAAACAACCACATTCTGAAAGTTCTTTAGACGTTTTCTTTCGGTCAATATTCACATACTTACACATCGGAAAACATTCTTTTTTCTTGTGTCGAAAATCCTAAATATATGCGTATGTCAATAGACCTTTCTACTATTTTGGTACTTACCACCCAAAAAACATCTTAATTACTCTCTCTGAGAAGGGACAAATGGAAAGTAAACACAAAACAAACTTGACTCACTTACGGAAGAAATTATCTTTTAATTTAAATTTTTTATAGCGAAAGAATTTAGTTCTACACTGTAAATTATTTCAACAAGGTTTACCACCCTGAACTTCCATAGAGTAATAGTTCTTTTTACCTTTAAAAAATATTTGTCTTAAAAATCTCCCCAAATGACAAAAGATTCATCAAAACGTATTTAACTGTATAATTAGACGAAGTCAGAATAGATCAGGTCCACTAATGAGAGTAAAGGGTCTCCTCCTTCGACTCCGAATCTCTCCCGTTACGACAGTAGACTACATTCCTTCCTTTCCTTGACCTTGACCTTGGGTCCCCGGACTATCGTCCTTGGAGGTTTTTACATTTTGTTTCGGTGTGGAAAGGAAGAGTCTCCCGACCACTGAGTATCTTCCACCCTATTTTATTAAGACAAGAGAATTCACCAAACTTCTAATTGACTCCATTCCATATATTTTGAAACTCGTGACACGGATGGTGTCTCATCAATTATTTTTTTGAAAGAAATTTATAACGAAATCTGACCAAGGTTTATCCTTTTCCTCATGTAGTTCCGACATATAACAGTGGGACGAATAAATTGAATATACGTCTCATGTAGTACTCTTTGCGACCCGACCTTCTTCGTGTTCGACCTTAGTTCTAACGGCCCTCTTTATAGTTATTGGAGCCTATCAGTCTACTGTGGTGGGAATACTGTCTTTCACTTCTCCTTGATTTTTCGGAGAACTACTTTCAATTTCACCTCTCACTTTTTCAACCGAATTTCGAGTTGTAAGTCTTTTGCTTCTAGTACCGTAGACCAGGGTAGTGAAGTACCCTTTATCTACCCCTTTTTCACCTTTGTCACCTTTGTCACAGTCTGAAATAAAACCCCCCGAGGTTTTAGTGACGTCTACCACTAACGTCGGTACTTTAATTTTCTACGAATGAGGAACCTTCTTTTCAATACTGGTTGGATCTGTCGTACAACTTTTCGTCTCTGTAATGAAACGGTTGTTTCCAGGCAGATCAGTTCCGATACCAAAAAGGTCACCAGTACATACCTACACTCTCAACCTGATATTTCTTTCGACTCGCGGCTTCTTAACTACGAAAACTTGACACCACAACCTCTTCTGAAAACTCTCAGGGAACCTAACGTTCCTCTAGGTTGGTCAGGTAAGATTTCCTCTAGTCAGGACCCACAAGTAACCGTCGTGACTACAACTTCGACTTTGAGGTTATGAAACCGGTGGAGTACGCTTCTCGACTGAGTAAAGTTTTCTGGGACTACGACCCTTTCTAACTCCCGTCCTCCTCTTCCCCTACTGTCTCCTTCTCTACCAACCTACCGTAGTGGCTGAGTTACCTGTACCCAAACCCACCTGAAGCCCTCGACCACTACCTGTCCCTCCGGACCGTACGACACCAAGTACCCTAGCGTCTCAACCTGTGCTGACTCACTGACTTGACTTGACTTAGTAGGACATAATAACTCCCAAAAATCGTAATTACCGTAGTTTCACCACCACCACAACACACAGGAGATATAATAGATCTCAAATTAACAGAGCTGTATGTGTTACGACTGGAACCGAAGACCGTTAAAGTCTAGTCTTTTTATTACTCACTACGACATAAATAACTTTTAACAGTATATATTTCTTATCTTAACAAGAAGGGTTAATAAAAAAGGAGGTTTTAAACTCTTATTCCCCTACATTAAACTTAAAGTTTCCTTTTTCGGGACTAAAAGACCTCTCCTTTCACACTTCTCGCACAAACACACCTTTGCGAGAGTAGACGGTGGTAAACTTCTGGACTGACCGTCTTCGAGAATCCACAACGGTGAGAGACTTCACCTACTCTTTCCGGTCGTCTTGTTTTCGTTCCTATTGTTCTTCCGTATTAGTCCTCCCAAACCTTAGTGGAACTCGAGGAAGACGTCCAACCTTCTCTCCGTAAAGTAACCTTAGGACGACCGAGAAGGTCATTGTCTTGACTTTTCTCTCTCTTGGGAAGGTTTCTCAACCGTGAAGACTCAAATCCCTTCGTTAGTACCACAAGTTGAAAAGAAGCCCACCGAATACCTGACTATCACATACCTAAATCTTTTCTCGTCCTCCCTCAGGGACCACCGGGTCACCAATTCTTAGACGGACGGCTACTCCCCCTGTGTCCAAGCTTGGGACCAGCCCCTTCTAGGGTGTACGATGCCCCGTAGATTCGGGTACGTGGTATTTATGACTTCACACGTATAGAATCTCGGGTACGAACCGTCATTCTCTCCGGTGACGTCACTCTCCGGACACGTGGTGTGGGTCTCTTTCGAACGTGTGTCGTTGCTTCTGGGTCGGGTCGGTTTTTATTTTAATTTACTTATTTATTTGTTTATTTTCTAAAAAATTTTTTCTTTTCTCGTCCTCTGTTTCATTGCATTACAGATCACAATTTATTGATGTGAACCGGTTTTGACTTGTGTTCTACGTGTCCTCTATTCTTTCGTTTCGTGCTTGGTTCCAATTGATACTCCCTTCACTACTCACTCAGAGAATCTTCTGACTTGTTCAGAGGTAGGTATCTTACCTGTGTCTCTGTCTTAAGGAGGTACTTTTTTGTGGTCCTTTTATTTTAGGGCTTAGAGGAGTATAATAGTAACGAAAAGGACCTAGAATTGGTCGTAAAAGGAACAAGGAACCCGAAATTTATCCCTCAAATCGTACCTGGGGGTGTAACCCTACCTTTTGAGTGGTCGAGTGGTCGGGACCAAGTGTCTGGGACCTCTTACAAATTCTATGTCTTACGATGACTGGGTTTCTTCTCTTTATCGGAACTACACTCTCTCCGTCCAATACTGTCCCGAAACGAAACGGAAGTCGTTTAACTTACGTTTACTTTTCTTTACTTCAGATCCATAGAACTATCGTTACAGGTGAAGTTACTTTTGGTGGTGTAGGAATAACTGTATCCACGACCATGTCTACAAATTTCTTGGTTCTTCGACAGTATATCTGTCACCGACCATTGTGACTGGAACGTCTTCCAACCGAATTCGAAAACGGGACACACCCATCACCGAGATTGTTTAAGGTAGAGTATGAACGTGTGTGTGTGTGTGCACACGAACGTGTTTCGGTTTGGAGTTGAGACTTGTGTAGACTACTCTACGCCAAACACACACGAGTTAGTAAATCAGCACAGACTGAGAACCGTTGGGATACCTGACATCGGGTGGTCCGAGGAGACCGGTACCCTAAAAGATCCGTTCTTGTGACCTCACCCAACGGCAAAGGAGGAGGTCCCCTAGAAGGACTGAGTCCCTAGTTTGGACGTAGAGGACGCAGAAGACGTAACCGTCCACCTAAGAAATGGTGACTCGGTGGACCCTTCGGGCCCCTACACCACGGAATATGTTAGTACCTAATGTTTATCGGTGTTTCGTCAGTGTCTGACAATAATAATAATAATAGTTGTATAACATATATCTCTACTGTTACTTCTCTTTCTTTCGATCGACTCGGTAAGTGGGTTGTGTCCTCGACTACAAGAAACTATGTCTTCAGTAGTTCTAGTTACTGTTGTCTTTAGGTACTTCGCGACAAAACTTCTCTTTTATTTCGATACCCCATATTTCCATTCTTGAACCCATCTCATTAATCCCGGTCCAAGAGGTGGTACCACTGTTGAACAATTGGGTCGTTCCCATTCAAGTCCGGGCTTCTTCAGTACAGTTGTCCGTAAGGGTATACCCCTCTATGCACGTTTCTTTTACGTAGAGGATAGTTTGAGATTTTTTTACCCTACTAAGGGTGTAGGTGTTATTCTCCAAAAGATCCCGACGAGATTGTTTCATGGTGTCTAACCCGCCCAATTTGAAGTCTTTACTTAAGGGATGACTATGCCTCCCTTCAGGTTCCAGTGCCACTGTCGTCCTAACCCAGGAACCGGACGTCTACGGGTAGTAGAAGGACACAGAAGTATTGTGGGAGGGAGACAAAGACAGACATAGACTTATAGGAAAAGAACATTCCTGTGGTCGGTATGATCTAATCCCCGTAGAGTCACTGGAGTAAAATGGAATTAACAGAGAAATTTCTAGGAAAGAGGTAATTCATGGAAAGACTCGATGACCCACAATCCTGAAGTTGTATAAAACCCCCTCCCCAAGTCTTATCTTCTCACCCTTTTTTGTTTTACACCATGTTAGAGAAGGGACAAAGACTAAAAGACGGGGAAGCTCTGTTTACCGAAGACCCGTAAATCCCTAAACCCTGGGTGTGAAAACATCGTCACTCATCTCTGCTCTGGAATCGAAGCTAAACTAAGGATATAAATGAACAGACTGCAAAAGGGGGTAAAAATTGCACTTCTTCGTCCAGTAAATAAGACAAGTCAAGTCAAATCAGTGAATCAGTACGGGCTGAGAAACGCTGGGGTACTTAACGTCGTACGGTCCGGAAGTACAGGTAGTGGTTGAGGGTCTCAAGTGAGTTTGAGTGCATGCAGTTCAGGTGCTACGGTAGGTCGGTAGAGTAGGAGACAGCAGGGGAAAATAGGACATCTTCAGGAGTTTAAGACCTAGACCCATTAACGTAGGGGTTGACAGTAAATTGTACAAGAAGACATGGGACATAAAGGACTTTTGACTATCGATTTAGTCAAACTAGTCTAAGTCCTAGTTAACAAAAATCGTCCTTAAGTGTACACCACCAGACGTGAGGGATAACGTGGTGTAATCGTTCTGTATTATTGACTAGCGGAAGAGACAAAACACTACGATTATAACCAGTCACCCAAGTCCATGATACTCTGATAAACCCCCCGTGAGTACCGGTAACCACTATTGACGGATCTGGACAGGTTGCCTTTATATTACGTTCCGTGTCCATATCAAATTGTAAAAGTTCATTGATGTAAATTTTTTACTAGTCTTTATTTACTTTAACTAAAGTCATTGTAATTAAAATAATAGTGGTACATTGGTTCTACTTTTTAATTACTCTATAAAACGGAGAAAAATAACATGGTTCAGAAGTTTTAGATCACACACAAAATGTGAACGTTGTGTAGAGTTAAGTCTACTCGGTGTAAAGTTGTCGGTGAGTACTATACTATTGGTTGTGACAAATTTTAAAGAAATATTAAGAGAGGCAGGAATCTTGTACAGGGAGAATCGACACATCTTACACCGTTAATAATTAATGTCCTTTTTATCTTTCAATCCGTTCTTTCTTTTACATTAGTACCTTGCGATAATCTATAATTGATTTAATTATAAAATCAATCATAATTGCAAGATTTCCTCTAGTCAGGACCCACAAGAAACCTTTCCGACTACGATTTCGACTTTGAGATTATGAAACCGGTGGAGTACGCTTCTCAACTGAGAAACCTTTTCTGAGACTACGACCCTCCCTAACCCCCGTCCTCCTCTTCCCCTGCTGTCTCCTACTCTACCGACCTACCGTAGTGACTGAGCTACCTGCACTCAGACTCACTTGAGGCCCTCTACCACTACCTGTCCCTCCGGACCGCACGACGTTAAGTACCCCAGCGTTTCTCAACCTGTGTTGACTCGTTGATTTGACTTGACTAATCTACAATTGACACTTGTTATGAAAGTTTCAGTATTTTTACATTCGTGACTCATAATTAAATAGGGTTTTAACGTTACCCTCCTACTCTCTTCTCTCGAAGTGTCTCCTTTAGCCATCTATTGCAGACTTTATCCTCATTGGTTAAAAAAAAATTGTCGGACTTAAACGATAACGGTACCCTGTCAAAAGAAAAAGAGGTCAGCTCAAATGCAAAGACCGAACAAAAGTAAACCACTCAAATTGTGATTAAGGAGAGGAGGAAGAAAGGGACGGGGAAGAGGGGTGGGGTGGGGGCGGTGAGAAGGGCTCGTACTTGACCCCCTTTCCCTTTCAGAGAAAGTGAAGTCGTCCTGACACTGTAGGGACGACACACCCACAACGCACACGGGGGAGAAAGGACTGCTGGGGCTGCACCTGGTGCATGCAGGAGACAACCTAAGTAGGGAGGAACCGTGTGTACACTCCAGAGACGGGTCTCTCTACTCGGTCACTCCCGTCCCTACCGTCAGGTGTCCGAACCTCCTCCTCCTCCTCCTCCTCCTCCTCCTCCTCCGCAAATGGTCCATTCGTTCCGTCCCTGTCCCTACGGAGTGTGTCTCCCCAACACTCCCGTCCCCGTTCGACGGACCGCAGAAGAGAGTCGTGTAGTTCCCGGACGTCAGTGAGGAGTCTCTGGGACACGTCGACGGGACTGTAAAGACCGACGGGTCCTGGGTCGCGGTAAAGGATTAGACGAATTATTGTCCGTTTATGACCGTAGACGACTCGGATACCAGAATCTTGTTTATCTGGGTTAATTTTCCGGTAGTGTCCCCTTGAGTCCCCTCCTCCTTTTTTTCAGTAACTAGTTTAGTCACGGGTCGATGGAACACCGACCAAACACTGGAAGACGGGGTCTTCGGAAAGAGGGTGAGACGGGATCTGGACCCTTTGAAGGCCGGTGGGGTCGAGGTAGGAGGTGAGGAGATGGGAGACTGGTCGACGTACCGTGGAACGATCCGGAGACTGAGAACCAAAGTGACGTACGGTTTGGGACGTCCTTTTTTGACAGTCCCTAGGAAGACCGAGAAGGACGTTTTATGTAGACCGTACGTAGGTAAAGAGTGGTGGAGGTAACGATGGTAGACCAGAATTAGGAGTACGAGAGAGCGAACCTAAGGACGTAACCGAGAAAGGTCGAGACCGACGAGGGTAGGAGTGGGGTGACATCAAATAAGAGGTATGACGTCGGTCTGACTCGGAAGATTTGACATTCCGTCTGACATGGACAGCACCGAAAGGTTGGAGTGAGTGACTGGATGGTCTAAGGGGGTCAGATACCGGGGGCGAAGCGAAGAATACAGAAGTGGGACTTGTGGTCGGGGGAAGTGTCGGTGTGGAAACACGAGTGATAAAGGAGGTCGACCTTCCGAAAACGACGTCTATTGGGGAGTCAATTGTGGGTGTCGAGGAAGTTCAGACAAGTTTACGACAAAATCGGAGAGGACTCCAAAGTGGAACCTCTTTCGCTACCGTTGAGTGAGGTCATGAGAACGGACCTTTTAGGGTACCTACCTCCTCGGACCATCCGACGTCAGGTACCCCAGCGTTTCTCAACCTGTGTTGACTCCCTGAAGTGAAAGTGAAAAGTGAAAGTACGTAACCTCTGCCTTTACCGTTGGGTGAGGTCACAAGAACGGACCTCTTAGGGACCCTACCCCCTCGGACCACTCGACGGCAGATACCCCAGCGTGTCTCAGCCTGTGTGACTTCGCTGAATCGTCGTCGTCGTCGTCTCCAAAGTGGACTGGTGGGATAAATTTTAGTGTAGGAGGGACAGAAGGATTAGAGAGAAGGACAAGACGGTAAAAGGGGCATCGTGACAGTGGAGGATTGTGTAGTACCTTAAATACGAAATACTATAGTCAAGAAAAACAGAGAGAGTGGGATGATCCCATATTCGAGGATCTCTCTTCCCAGAAGAAAAGGGTGACTACTAAAGGTTTTTAGATGTCGTCATGGACCCTGTACCATCTGAGAACCATTTATAAACAACTTATTGATTAGTTATTAGTTATTATTGTTCCAAGGAGTCTGTTTTACACTGTTTCGGTATGTGTACTTCGTAATAACCCTTATATCATGACGATACGCGACGTTACACTTACCTGGAACTTTAATGTTACGATTCATTTTCTTCGGTCCGTGGTTCCGGTGTATAACACACTAAGGTAAATGTACTTTCCAGGTCTAATCCGATTAGATATCTCTTTCTTTCAACGCAAAGGGATCCGGGTACTCACCCCTCCCCCGTCAAGTCAAGTCAATGAGTCAGCACAGGATGAGAAACGCTGGGGTACTTAGCGTCGTACGGTCCGGAGAGACAGGTAGTGGTTGAGGGCCTCAAGTGAGTTTGTGCAGGTAGCTCAGTCACTACGGTAGGTCGGTAGAGTAGGAGACAGTAGGGGAAGAGGAGGACGGGAGTTAGGGAGGGTCGTAGTCCCAGAAAAGGTTACTCAGTTGAGAAGCGTACCCTACCGGTTTCATAACCTCAAAGTCGAAATGGTAGTTAGGAAGGTTACTTGTGGGTCCTGACTAGAGGAAATCTTACCTGACCAACCTAGAGGAACGTCAGGTTCCCTGAGAGTTCTCAGAAGAGGTTGTGGCGTCAAGTTTTCGTAGTCAAGAAGCCACGAGTCGAAAGAAGTGTCAGGTTTAGAGTGTAGGTATGTACTGGTGACCTTTTTGGTATCGGAACTGATCTGCCTGGAAATAACCCTTTCATTACAGAGACGAAAACTTATACGATAAATCCAACTAGTATCGAAAGGAAGGTTCCTCATTCGTAGAAAATTAAAGTACCGACGTTAGTGGTAGACTAAAACAGACCCCTCCCCCGTCTTGACCCGTTTTACCGCTCAACTGACAAGTACCATGTCCCGAAGAAAAACCACCGTTACTTTAAAAAGATTTTAATTACCCCCACTATGAACGTGTTGAGACATTTATGTAATTTTTGATAACTTAACACATAAATTTACCCATTTGAAATACACGACGTAGCTAAGTCAGTACAAGCTGAGGAACACTAGGACACCTGACACCGGACGGTCCGAGGAGACAGGTGCCCTAAGAGGTCCGTTCTTATGACCTCACCCAACGGCACGGGAGGAGGTCCCCTAGAAGAATTGGGTCCGTAGTTTGGGTGTAGAGAGGACAGAGGACATACCCGTCCACCCAAGAAATGGTGATACAATAAAAACAACAACAAGTTAGCGATTCAGTACTGACTGACGTAAGAGTGCCTGACATCGTGCGGTCCGAGGAGACAAGAGGTGATAAGGGACCTTAAACGAGTTTAAGTACAGGTAACTCAGTCACTATGCCGGATTGGTAGAGTAGGAGACGAAGGGGGAAGAGGAAAACGGAAATCAGAAAAGGTCGTAGTCCCAGAAAATGTTACTCAGTCGAGAAACGTAGTCCACCGGTTTCATAACCTCGAAGTCGAAGTCGTTGTCAGGAAGGTTACTTATATATCCCGACTAAAGGAAATCCTGACTGACCAAACTAGAGGAAAGACAGGTTCCCTGAGAGTAGTAATGTCGAGTTTTCGTAGTTAAGATATACAATCAATATAGAGTTATTGATACAATTTTATTATCACGAAGACGGAAGTTCCCGGGAACACTCTGAATGTACTTTACTAATTAAACTGAACGAAACATTTCCTTTCCTTAATATATTACTCATGGGTGACTAGGATCTACAGGTTGTTTTGGTGATATACCAAATAGAATAAATAGAGAGCGATACTTAGAGTAAACAAGTAAGTCACTCCTTGACACGTGGAGGATACATGATCCGTGACAAAACCTGTGACCTCTATTGCGTCACTAGTTTCATCTGTTTCTGGGGACAGGAGACTCTCGAAAGTCCTTCTTAGTCTGTGATGTTTGGTTTACACTTCATTCACACTAAAGGGAAAAAAAATTACTGTACCTTTAACTTTACGGGCTCCAGTAGACTTATTACTCTCCGTCTCGACTCTAAGTTTACCTTCAGAGGTTCCAAACACACAAAGACACGGGGCACCCACTCCCGTGACCCAACCGAATCCACCTCACTTCCGAACACCTGCTCCACACACCCAGATGCCACTCCTACACCCCCACCCAGGGGTTCCCGACCGACTCTGTGCGGGGGGGGGGGTTGGACCACGAAGGGTGAAGTAAGGTTCCCGGGAGGGAAGGAGTACTGACTGTCAGTCTACGTAGAATGGATGATCTACGACCGCCCTAAGTTTAATATCCGCAGAGTGCCCACCACTCACTTGGACTTGAAGACGGTCTCGTCAGTGTACCCCCACGGTCCTCTCCGTCGACTCGAGTCAGTGTAGAGGGTTCCCTACCTCAGGTCAACACCTCCGACGGAGTACTCCTCCGTTCCTGAAGACCCCCGGTATGTCTCCTCGGTCCCGAAACCCACCCCCACCTCCGGACCTTGTCCTGTCCCCTCCCTCGACCCCCACGGTCGGACCTCTTCTCGGTCGAACCCTAGTACCCATGTGGGAGGTACCGACGAGACCCGACGCTTATCCACACGGTACACGGGAATACCGGTACGACCTCTCTGTCCCAAGGACCCTCCTCCGAGAGGAGGTCCCTGTCCCCAACGGATCCTCCCTCAGTGGAGAGGTAGAGACCTCCACCCCCTCCTTCGTTTACTACAACCCCACACTTCCTCCACGTCTCTCCTGGGAACACCCCCCTGTCTAGGAAAGTCTCCGGGGTCGAAGTCTCACCCCTCTTCTAAGACCGAAGGGAAGTCTTCTCGAGGGTCTGGTCTAATCCCCTGTCCCACGGCCGACAGTTCCGGATTCACGGGGGGGGGGGTCAAGACGTTCGGAACCCCTCCCGGAGAGATCGGGACGAGGGGTCGTGAGTCGACACAGGAGTCTGGGTCCCAAACCCACAGAAGGACCGTCGGTCACTTCCATCCCTGTGGTAGACCCCGGAGGGATTTCCATTCATCCTCCAGTTTCCCTATTGGTACTGGTCTCCTGTAGTGTCTCAACAGGAACCCCTAGGGGCGAGTACCGTCTTGGTTACTCCCGGTTCACTCGTGGAAACTTTGGGGTACGACCCTGTGACCCGGAGTCCCCCGCGACTCCTGCCTCGTCGTCACAGACGGAGAGAGAGAAAAAAAAAAATTTCAAACAAAAAAGAAAATTACTCCCGGTAAAAGTGGGGGGTTCAGAAATAACTTAAACAATATTATAACGAAGACAAAATACAAACAAACAAAAAAAAAACCGACGTTCCGTACACCCTAGAATCGAGGGGTTGGTCTCTAGTTTGAGTATGGGTGACGTAACCTTCCCTTTTAGAATTGGTGACCTGGTGGTCCCTTCAGGGACGGGGAGTAAGAAGGGAAATGTTTTGGTAGTCGGTCAGTATTCGGAAAGACTCCCCTATTTTATGGGGTGTCACGACTCCAAACAGGACCACGGTCTCACGTCGTACTACCTAGGTGATCCCCGACACCCCGAGATCCACCCACATTCCTTTCTCGTCTAATCAGTTCTACCGTCACCAGTCCGAGAGAGCGGGGTGCCGGAGAACGGGGTTCAAAACATTTAGTACTAATACATTGACGTACCCGTGATACAGGATATATTCGTGGTGGACCTGACGGAAACACCAGATCAGTTCAAGTCAACGTAAATCAACTCAATGCATCAGTAACAACGACGACACAGACGGTAATCCTCCATTTCGTGTAGAGGAAACGGTACCACTTATTTCTTACAGACGTCCAGGATGTTGAGGAACGTAGTAGAAGGTCGAAGAAGGATCGAGTACGGAACGAAAGGAACCCAAGTCACTTGTCACTCTATGTTGCTCTGTTGACCGTATCAGTCGTCCTAACTTGTAGCTCTGTCACCCCTCAGGGACACTCGGGTACCCTCACCCACCCGACCTTACCTCTCGACTTTACAGTGGACTTTACTTGTCGACTTTGAGTGGGTGTTGCCGTCGTTGGAAAACAGTAACGACTAGTCGGGGGTGGTAGTCCTTGTGTGGACCTCGGTCGTTCCGAACTGAATAATGAAAGACGTCGTTTCTGAAGGGTAGTCCCCTAAGACACCCCACAGAGGTTCCCCTTCTCAATTCCTTCTCTACAAAAATTCCAACACCCCCGACTTTACTCAGTATCTTACCAGAAACCGTCTCTGACCAGTCTTAAAAGTTTTGTCCTTCAACGACCTTGTCAGTCTCTAGGATACAATTCTTATGTCCTCTTAATGATAATTTAGTCAAACAGACACCAAAAGAGAACCTTGTACACCCAGATTTAATCTTCGGGGGTTGGAGGTCCTAGATGACTACTAGACTCCACCTCGGTTTCATTATTATTATCTTTATGTCTCGTGTTATTTAAATCACGTGAACTTAGTAGGGGTTTGGTAGGAGGTGAGGACCAGGTACCTTTTGACAGAAGGTACTTTGGTCAGGGACCACCGTATTTCCAACCCCTGTCGACGAGATTTATTTATGTACCCACAAATGTTCACACTCAAATTAGACTCTACCTGTAGTGTCGAACCAGTCTTTGCCAATGGACAAAACATTCAGTCCTACGAAAAATTTGACACAAGGGTCAAAGTCAAGAGTCAGGATAGAGATAGAATGTATGGGGTCGTTGAAACAACGGGGTTCTGCCAGTAAAAGAAGAGAAGTGAGGTGACTACTCCCAGACCTGGAGTTCGACGGAAAGACGACGACGACGGTGGAGACCGGTGGTCCTCCGTCGTCCCGTCGTCGGTACCTGAGTTCTGGGTCTCTCCTGATTCGTGTCGGTCCGTTCCCTCGACTCGGTCACGAGTCTGACTTCCCTATCCAGACTTCGAGACGTGTCGAGGTAAACGAAAGGAAAGGAAGGTCCCTATGGTCCTTGCACCTCTTTTTCCGCCTTCCTTTACCTCTCACTCCCTTCTCCCTTTGACTTCCTTTCCCCTAGACGTCTCGACCGTCGACCCAGGAGACGGCGAGGGTAGAAAAGGACGGTAGGGACCAGGATCAGACTGGAGGACCGTCGGGGAGGACCAGGAAGAGAAAGAGGGCGTCCAACCAGTAGGTGGACACCGGAAAGATGAGGTCCCTAGATGCACCATGGACGGCCCTGACGAGGAGGGGGAGTCGGAAGAGGGAGTTGTGTCTACACTTGTGTGTATGTGATCGTGTCCGACAGACTACTGAAAATTAAAGGAGGGGGTGTAACACGTTAACTAAACCAGTGTTTCCGACCAGATTGTCGAATTAGGGTGTTACTTCACCCTGAAAAGTACACCGACGACTAAACCTTAAACCGAGGTCCTGTATTTAGACTCCTATGTCTCCCCATCTTATAGGTGGATGATTTCTTTGGATCTTTGTTGACCCCAATCTATCGAAAAGTCCAATGATGGGGTCGAGGGATGGTGAAGGAAAGAACTGAGATGTTCGAGTTGTGGACTGTAGAGACGTCAACACTTAAGTGTTGTCTCACCCTCACCCCTCCCCCGACCTGTTCCCGGAAGGGTGGGGGTCCGGTCCGCTTTCTACGAGATCCTTTTAGTGACTCCCTCAGACCCCACATAGTAAAGTCTGAGAGTCGTCCTTTCTACCCCGTGTTTAACCAGTGAGACCCTATCAACTTACTTCTCTGAGAATGTTTTCACACCAGACGACAGGCTCAGTTGCGTGCTCCGTCCCGTGGGTCCCGGCCACGAGACTCTGTTGGACCTCCCTACCCCACCCTTCCCTCCACCTTCCCTCAAGTCCCACCCCCTGTGTACATATGGATACCAGCTAAGTACAACTAAATACCGTTTTCGGTAGTGTTATAACATTTCATTAATAGGAGGTTAAATTCGTTCATTTATAAAAAATTTTCCTCAGACCGTTTTCTTACACACCAGACCACAAACACCCCTCAGACACGTCTCGCCGTGACTACAGGCCAACGGTCCCGGTCCCTTCGTTCCCGTCGTCCTCTCCCGCCCCCGTCAGGACCTCTACTGGGTGACCGGGGAAAGGCGGAGTGGAACGGGGTGTGGGTCTCCTCTCCCCGTGGGGTTCCTACCCCTCGTCCCAGGACGGTCGTGACCCCCTCTCCTTCTCCCTCGTCGTTTAAGTCTTCCGTTGATCTTGAAATTTGACCTGACTTGAAATCAACAATGGGTTCTCACTGAGTTTCAAAACCTCAAACGGTTTATACGTCAAGTACCTACCTTTCCCTTTAATCTGTAATGACTCGTCTCTCGTAGCTACTCTCCTTTCACTTTCAACGCACAAACACGGAATGTCGTGCGAGTGACAAGTCATTTGAACCTTTCCGCCATACTAGTCAAGGTAAAATGTCTACTTCTTTGACTCAAACGTTAGTGTCTCGACTACCACCGACTTGACCCAGCCTTGGGACGAGAAGGACGGAGTCGAAGGGACACAGGGGGCTGGAGAAGGAAAGGGCCTTCTCACTTACCCCTCGAGGGTCCAGTCTTCGGTTCCACGTGGAGGGAGGGTGGGTGTGGTGGGTCCGAAGAGGGGTCCTACGGACGGGGTCCGGAAGGTTCCACTCACTAGGAGGGTCGCCCATGTCTGGTCGTGACTCCTTCCGTCGACTCCGTCACCTTCCTCGGTCTCTCGGGACCAGAGTACAAATCAGAGGCGTGATTAGTGACGAACCGGAGCCCGTTCCGTGTCGGGAGAGACCCAGAGGTCAGGGAGGTACGTCGGTTTATTAGGGACCCCCAGGGACAGTTCTCCTTTTTGACTAAGATTAACCAGTACAGAGGGTTCTCTGAGTGTACGACAAAGAGTCACCACAAATCCTCATTGTCGGGGTCCTTCACTACAGTTTAAACTTTCCACTCCTCGTCCCGTCCTTCCGGGTCTTCCATCTACGTCCCCTCTATAAAACCCCGTCTGTCTACGGGACCAGTGACGGTCTGTTACCATATCCCGTCGGTAACACGACCCTTACTTTTTAGGAAAAGACTGAAGTTCCCGACTTTTATCAGTACCCACTCGGGGACCCTCAACCGCACCAGACCAGGTAACAAGGACCGACTCTACCCCAACCCTGACCTGTGGACCAACTGAACTTCGGTTCTGTTCCCGTTCGGAAGAACTTCTCCGACCCCGGTGACTCCCCACCTACCCGTCTCGGTTCCAGTAACGTATACCCCTTTAACCTTTGACTCTAGGTCTCTCCTTTTCCTCTAAGTGGTACAGTGTACCGTGTCGTCTCGTCTCCTCCTACTCAAACCAAAGACCCCGAGTAAAGGGAGTGGGAGTGTGGGAGGTGGAGTTCGTGTATGGGTACCCCTACCGTTTACGTAGGGAGTGGACAGTGGGGTCAGTGAGGACCGGTTCGAGGTCGGAGTGGGGTGTCTCCCGTCTTCGCAGACTGCAAGTCGACCGAGATGAGGTTCCGTGGCACACCATGGTCACCTCAGTGAAGTAGAAAGACGAGTGAACTACGGTCCCCTCTGGGTGACGGGGTGAGATCAAGAGTCTTGACTCCCGAGTACCCAGGATCGTTACGGACCCCCCTGTCGACAATCGAGACAGAAACTACTTTTTAGATCCAACGACTACGGGATTCAATCCCTCTTGACCACACACCCTCCGTTCCAGAGGTCGGAGATGTCTCACTGGGTCTCTCCCGTCCGTATACCTGAGTCCAGTGTGTCGTTTTTGACCGGTAGACAACGGACGAGACCGGGTCGAGGTCCAACCAGGAGGTCGGGACCCAGAGACTAAGAACCTATTTGGCTCCTCACCGACGTCACGGGACCACCCCTGGTGGTCAGTTCTTCTTTCCCGGTTCAGAACGACGGTCTCCCCCCCTCGGGAAACCTTCTGGTTCCCGTAGGACAAGTAGGGGGTGACAGTGAAGAGGGACTTCGGGAAGGTGTCGGGTAGTGGGTCTGTTCCGAGACATTTGTGTGTGCTCGAGTGCTCGGACTCACGGTGGGTCACGGTCCGTCCCGTCTCCCACCAGGGTGGGAGTTGGGTCCTACCTGACGAGGGAAGGGGGTGTAGGACTCCTTCGGAGCGGGTGTCCCCTGTGGGATAACAAGTGGCAGGCCTGTGTGTCAGGAAAGGAAGTTTAGTGAATAGGGTCACACCAATATATAATTTAATACACTTGAAGTGTCCCCGTCCCCGGTCGACCAAGCGGAGGTATAGGGGCACCGTGTCACGGGCTGCACATTTACGAATACAAGGTCGGAGACTAGAGTCACGTACACATAACTAAGTCCGGAGGGTTACGGGATGTACCCTCCATCACAGAGGAAGACCTTTACTCTTTTGTCTCCCCGACGTTCTAAGTCACTAAACGGGTTCTACGGTGTCGACTTCTTTTCACCTCTGTGAGTTTACGTCCACCAGACCCGTCTCTTAACCACGAGAATTGGAGTAGGAGTGACCTCGCGGAGAGAGTAGGACTTAGTGTACTTCCAACTTCCCAACAAATGTTTGAGAGGACGGGGTGTCCCTGACGTTCACCGTCCCCTGTGACCTTTCCCTTGATGAGTCCCGTAGCCTACCTTCACTTGAGTCAGAACTGAGGGGTAAATGACAGACATTTTGGACCTCGTTCAGGAGTAGAGAGTCTCGGACAAGGGAGTAAACGATTTACCCTTATTATGACAGATAGAGTGTACCATCACCACTTCTTTATAATGTTACCTACATTCTCCCGGGACGGACCACGGACCCTGTATCCAGTTATGGAGCTAAGGGAAGGAATCCACGGACTGAGATTGTAGGTGGGTTTAGAAGGTACTGTTCCCACTACCATTTCTCCATCGAAACCACCGGACTGGACGGTTCTAACCTCATCAACACAGACCTCCCGTACAATGGGTCCCGGAAAGGATCGGAAACCTTCCAGTCTCACAGGGAGGATCCGGGGTCCTGATGACGGTTACTCTCTTCTCTGGAGATACACGGTCCCGGGGACGGGGACGACGTACCTCGAGGGACTCGACTCGACGACGACCGGTGAGTCGTCCGCAAAGGAAGAGGGTCAACAAGGGGATGGTGGGGTCCCGGGGTTCAGGGACCGAAATCGAGGGATCGAGGTAGTCTCCGCCCCTCTCGACCCCACCACCCCCACTGCCGTCCTAAGGGTGTCTCCGTGACTGGACGTGGCTTGCCTCGCCCTCGCCTCGTCGACCCCGCCAGTTTCGGGGACCGCGTGTCGGTCCGCGGTGCGACTGGACGGTCCACTGGAACCCGTTCCGGGGCGGGGAGAGACCGGAATTCAGACATCGACTCAACTATCAGGGGTCCCAGGCAGTCCCCGACGCGGGACAGTGTGACCGGAAGGCCTCAGTTGTCGGGGTCCTTCACTACAGTCCGACTCCTCCACCCCTTTCCCGTCCCTCCGGGTGTCTCATTCTCCTCTATAAAACTCTCGTCTGTCCAGGGAGGTGCAGTGACGACCTGTTACCAGACCCCGGTCCTCACCTTTTAAGACGAGAATGAAACCGACTTTTATCATATTCCGTTGTCCCAGCCCTTGGGTGGGAGTTCCTCCCACCGGACGGGTGACTCGTCGTTCCGGGTTACAGGTGTTGTTCCCCGGTCCGTCAGACTGGTCCCAGGTCTCTACCCCGGGACCCGGACAGGTACCAAGAGAATCCCAGAGGTAAGGGGTGGGGGCGGTCACAGCCGGTGTCCTAACCTACCACTCATTTGAGGAGGACCGGGCATCCAGGACACAGGAATCTGTAGAGGTCCGTGACCAAAGTTCCTTCCGAAGGACTCCGATCCGGTATCACACCAGAAGTACACGACGCCTGCGACTCAGGAGTCAAGAGTCCCAAAGTCCTGTCGACGACCTCCCCATTCACCCGTCCTGTACTTTCCACACCCCTGGTCCCCTTGAACCCGGATACCCTGTGTCAGGGTAGGGGTTGACGTCTACCTGTAAGTTCCCAGGGGTTTCAGTACTGTATATTGAGGGACGGAGACCCAGACTCGTCCCGACTCCCTCAGTCTCGAGTCGTAGTTGTGAGGACCAGTCATCTCGTAGAGTGGACCCATCTCGGAGGAATATTTGACTCTACCCCAAGTCGGACTCGTCGTCGACCATCCTTTGAGTCCGGACGTTCTTTCCAAGTTCCTGTCTGAGATTCTCTAGTAGTGTTTCTATTAGTATACCTAGGGTCGATATAATTGTCTTCATTGGATCTTACGACCTCCACTCGTAAGGTGTGATGAAACCCGTTCAGTGGGTGTAATGTGTTTCGTCTCATTACCAGGCCCAGTACCGAGTACTGTCCAGGGACAGTGTGCCCCCTCGGGACCTCGATCTGGGATTTATCCCGTTGGGACTCCCACGGCAAAACTGCTCCGTCTCACCCTTCCCACCTCTTCAGTGACCTCCATCCACCTCCGCCTCACCCCTTTAGTCCGTCTCACCCGGGTAGTCCCCTCCCGAAAGGGTCTCCCTCTCTCTCTATTAAGAATAAGAACTTCAATTTTCACTCCAGTCAAAACGGGACTTTCACTTTCACTTTCACTTCAGCGAGTCAGTACAGGCTGAGAAACGCTGAGGTATCTGACATCGGATGGTCCGAGGAGACAGGTACCCTAAAAGGTCCGTCCTTATGACCTCACCCGACGGTAAAGGAAGAGGATAAGGACGGGTTTCCGACCTCGATCGACCGTGGACGTGAAAGTACAAGAAGAGACTACTTCACAAGAAGAGCCTCAGGACGGTGAGGTCCTCCGAAAGGGACTACGTGTCAGGCGTCGGGGTTCGTAAGTACAATAGGTCGCCACACGATGTCTTTGAACATGGACAAGTGTTCGCGGTTGACGATTTAAAAGTCCGTAAAACGTTCCTCCGACTGTAAGGTGACCATCAGACTTCGACCGGGACGATCCTAATAAACATGGTGTCGATAACCGTCACAAATGTTTAGTCCCTAAGGGACGTGGGAGAGACCTGTCAGTCAATTTACCAAATTGTAAATAGTCGTGAATTACCAATAACGGTAATTTAGGATTTGACCCCCCTGGGATTCCTGACCCTGGGAGACGTCGGTCGTTTTAGTCCGTCTTTTCAGTCAATTGAAATCTCATCTCCTCCGATAAGGAGTATACTCTGGTGGAGATTCCGTCGACCACCCTTCGGTCCGTCGTCTTTTCTCGTCCAACCTTTTTCCTGTCGTCACACGTGTCGCTCTCGAAGGGTCCGACATTGGGGTAGGAGGTTGATATGTTGCCCCGGACCGAGTCGTCATTGTTATGGAAATCATAGTCAAATATAGTAGTATTTGACAAACACTATCTAAATACTGAAGTCAAAGGTCTGTACGTAGGGAACCTGACTCCCATGAGGAGTCTCGGTTCGGGTTCCACCGTGAGTCTGGTGAGGCTGAGTAGCACCCTTGGCGACCGAGTCGGGAATGGGGAATGGTCCCAGGAGACCAGTTGAACGTTGGGGTGGGGAGGGTCCGTCGAGTCCGGGTCCGAACCGACACACTGGAGCCCTTCAACGAAAGGAGAGACTCGGACAAAGAGGTAAACTGAACTAATCCGACCTCGGGTCGGACCCCTGGGACCGTCCGTGTCGGTCCATAAATACACCCTCAGTCCGGTCCCGACCGTAACAGGGACTTGAGAGAAGAATTCTAGAATGAGGGATGGGGTGTGTATGTTTACCACTGATTCCCACACCCCTGGCGGTGCGAAAGACCTGGTGTCTCTTGTCCGACTCAGGACGAGTTTACTGTCTCGTGACCCCAGTGTCGAGGGAACTGGTGGGACGGGCTCCGCGACTACCACGTATACACCCCTCTGACAGGGCAAACTTGTTCAGATGTCGGGGTAGAGTACATTTGGACTTGGCCCCAAGTCGAGGATGTCGGTCTGCAGGAATCACAGTCGCGGTGATGGTCGGTCACTCCTGAGACAGGGGGACCTCAAGAGTGCCGACCGGCTCAGAAGACAGGACAGTCGCACTCGAGGCATCCTGGACACGTCCGGGTCGGCCACCGCTCGGACCCACCCTCCCCACCCCAGACACCCACCGAACCGTAGGGCCCGTTTCGCGTGTTCGGAGACGGGTCGGTCCTTCATCTCGTGCCCCAGCTCCGTTGACAACCGCGACCGGTCGCCGGCCCACTGGAACATTCGGTTCAACTACCGCAGCTCCCACGCCGTCGACTCCAGGTCGCTCGCCTTCCTCATCATCTCCCACGCCCACTGCACCTTTCCGTCCTTCGTCTCCTGCTTCTGTCAGTCGTGTTACCGCTACCACGCGTGCCTGAACGCGAACCGGGCACCGTCCGGCGGCCACCAGGGCATCCGGCCGAAATCGTCGGCGGCTCGGTACTCATGCATTGTCTGGTCCTACTGCCGCTTCCCGTGGCGCTTCTCGTCCGAGTCGTACTGTCTCGACATCCGGTGCTTCACCGGCTTCTCGAGCCCACGGCTCCACAGTACCGTCTACTACGCCAGCGGAGCCCACGAGCACCACTGCTTCATGTCGTGCCCCCGGACCGTCCTGTCGTGGTCGTGGGTGTGCCGCTTGCGGTGGGCCGCCCGCATCGCCCGGGCCGGGGTCGCGTCGCTCACGTCGCCCGCGTCCTGCGGGTCCGTGGCCACGTGCGACTACGTGCACTCCTTGTCCTATGACGTCATTTCCAACCACATCTTCTCCTTCGCGTGGTCGAACGTCTCGTGCCACGACTTCCCGGTCACCAGTGGAACCCGCATCATCATCTGGTCGTCCCCGTCCCTCCGCCGCATGTCGCGTAGGCTGTGCCGGTCCACCTTGTACATGCACCACCTCCGCAAGGTCCAGAACTCCGCCGTGTCCTTCTGCATCTCGCGGCGCCGCAAGTCTGTGTCGGGCTCGTGCGTGTGGTGCGGTATCCTGTGCCCGTCGTCGTGCATGAACTTCGAGAGCAACTTCGCCGTGAACATCAGGTCGAGTAGGGGTAGGGTGCACGGTAACCACCACGGTAAGGTCCACAGGCCCGGACACCGGTACCGGGACTTCCCTTCGTCCCTACCCCCACCCCACCCCACCCCACCCCCACCTCTCTTGTTGGTAGTCCCAGTACGTGACGGCCCCTGGGTCGTCCCTCCGGACTGTGTGGGCGGACTGGGTCCGGTGCTCCCTGGGGTCCACTGATGTCTGTGGAGGCAACCCTAGACGGGTTGGTGTAAGTTCCGAAAATAACGTAGACTAGACAGGGAGAGACACCTGTGTCTCCCGGGTCTTGGAACCTTGGTACCCTGGAAATATTAAGATTGCTAAATTTTGCCCATCCGTTTGACTCCCTGTTTAGGTCGGGTGGTCAGACAAAAACATTTATTTCGAAATAACCTTGTGTCGGTACTGGTAGACAAAGACGTCGTGACTTATCAACACCGTTTCTGGTATTTAAGGAGTTTCGGATTTTATGAATCGTACAACGGAATTTTTTTAAAAAAAAACAAAAAAACCACAACTCTTGGAGTCCTTATCTCAAGGTCTAGATCCTCAGACGGATCCCGTCGAATATGGAAAGACCTCCGTAATCCTTCAAGAAAATAAACCGGACAGAAAGGTAAGAGACCCTCCGAGGCCGGTGCACGGATCATAAAACCGTAAACTCCCTCAAAACATTCCCAGAAGGAGAAATCAATAAGTCAGTGGAGAAGTCGTTTATAAAAAATCCTTGAGGATATAAGACCATGAAAGACGTAGACATTTGTCGTCAGGACAAGGGACCGGAGACTCCGGTGGTCTACCTCGTCACTGGAAGGATTTCTAACGTCCGTTCAGACCCCACCTCTACCCTTATTCCCATTACCCCTTGAAGACACCCCGTTTGAATCGACTGAGGTCCGGACGAGACGAAGAGAGGTATGTAGTGGTGGTGGAGCTGGAAGAGGAACAAGGGTCACTCGTATATTACGTCGATACCGCGGAGTGGGTCTGTCTCTCGTGGACCTCTAGTCCTACGCTGGAATGAGGAGGGGGGCAGAGAGGTTACACTGGTTCTTCTCGAGAGAGTCTGATAGGGTCAGACCTCCCGTTTCTACACGGGTTTCCAGAGTCTTCCGTCCGACCCTCAGTATCGTCTTGAGGGACTAATACCCCGACACGTTCACCGAGGGATCACTCACGTCTCCCGAACACGGGACACACACCCACACAGACCCTCCTGTGTCTTCCGTCTACTACACACTCAGGAGGAGTGGGACTCTTAGACCCCGATACATTAGGGAGGATAAAACCTTGGGGTCCTAAGACTCTCCGACCCTGAGTCTCTAAGATACCCCGGTTACTATAGGTAAGGGAATCTACGACTCTAAGGACGGGTCGGTCCGGAGGGTTTTCGTCGAGTCCCGGGTACTTCAACTCTAGTCCCACCGACTCCCTGTTAACCGAGAAGTCGAGGGAAGAAAGGGGTTTTGAGAGGGAGGAGATAGAAGGGACGGACCATGACAGTCGTTTCTACGTTGATCCTCTGTCCCTCGGACGGGAGTACTGGAACGAGGGTGCCTGTGTCCAAGGAGGGGTTCCTCGGTCCCCTCTATGTCCTACTCTTCCATGCATACTCTAATCCCCGGTGACCGTCCCGGTTCGACGATCCTGGGGACAACTGAGTCCTTGGCCATAATTTCGTAAAGGACGTAGGGTGGGTTGAGGAACGTCGGCACAGTGGAGGTGGGAACGACGATCTCGGGGACATAGCCAGAGGGACAGAGGTCGGAGTCAGGGGAGGTAGGTCTCCCTAGAAACCTTTTCTCTTTCAGTAAGGAGACGACCTTTGGGTGACACCGAGGACAGACTAGAGTCCTCTTTTGGGTCGGAGGAGTCCGATCATGGTCGCCAAAAATATTGGGTCGAAGATAGTGGTAGGCGTAGGGGGCACTGGACGGTAAAGGACTTACGTGGGTTGTGTAAAGGGGAGAGTCGGTACGAAGTGCAATGAGGAAGTCTGACCTTAGGGACGTACGGGCCGTAGAGGTAGACAACTTTACTGTTGAGAAATAGGATTAGGTCACTAATCCTTCTTCGACCGGAGACCTGGGTCCGACGGAAACAGAGGAGTAGACACTCCCCTGTTTACTCCACTAGTTGTTTTAGATGCAGTGTCCGGACGAACACTCCCAATCCCCTCGTTAAACAAATTTTGGAAACCTCGGTGCGAACCGTGTACCACCCGTGTGATACACAATGTTCGAAACTCCGAGTCGAGTCGACACCGGAAGAGGACTGGAGAAACCCTTCGGGAGAGTCCGGTACTCGTCTCCTCGTTGTCTTCCAGGACCTCCAACACCTCGTCCACTTACACCACCCGGTTCCGTCACTGTGGGGTACGACCCCGGTCCGGACCCCTGGAGTACTCCCCTCTCCAGACTCTCGACAAATCCTCCCTCAGACCCACCTCCTCCCCGGTCCTGCGGAGTCCAAGTCCCCAGTCCTCCTCTCCCTTGAGTCACAGTCTGTGCCATTCACACCCCACGGGGTTTCCCCACAGTACCCGACCCTAGTGGTCTAGACTGCGTGACTCTCCATTCGTCTCCAACGATCGAGTGTCCTCGACGTCTTCCTCGTACCTCCGGGTCCACACTCTGACTCCTAGATACCTCCCGGTGTGAGGGGGCCCCCTGTGACCGAACCCCACAGGTCGAGACGGTGTCTCGGGATCCACTGGAGTCCTTAAAGGACGGGAGGACTCCCAGTCTATGGGAACCCCGGAGTGAGGGTCGCCGGGCCCTGGTCGAGGGTGGATTGAACCAGGTCGTGGTGAGTCGAAGGGGAGACACGGGCCAAGACCGACCGGGACTGGAGTTCGCGAGACTCACACCACCCTCGGCACTCGGTACACTCTCGGGACTGTCCGAAACACACGGTGACAAGGACGACAGACCTTTCGGAAAGGACTGGGTGAGTGTGCCGTGAGGTGGGTAGGGAGTTCTGAAGAGTTTAGAGTAGAATAGAGGTTCCGAGAAAGGGACGTAGTGATTGGGGGGTCCCGTAAGGTATGGAGGACGACCCCTAAACACAGAGGTGGGAGATAGGGTTGTGTAAGGTCCTTGAGGATAGACTAAGAAAAGAGACCGGGACAGGAGGTCGATTTCCGGACTAGGTTTCGTCCGTACTGGACTTACTCTCTTGCTTCCTTACTCACTTCGTTGGTGTTCTCCGATACCCTCTGGTCTCGTCCGATTCGAAATGTTATAACCGGAGGAAAGTCGCCTGTTACTGTGACTTCCTAACGAGTCGACGACTGGGATCCACCGGTCCCCAGTGTGGTCGAGAGGTCCCCGGGGTCAGGTGGACTCCGGACGAGGACGGGGTCCGTCTGGGGACGTGACCGAGAAAAAAGTTCTTGGGACGGGAAGAGACCTGTCTAGTCCCTTCTCGGTCTCCCTTCCTTTGACCTGGGTCCCTAAGACTTCTACCCAGTCGACAGACTAGATGTAAGGAGATAGACTGGGGAGAGACCGAGTCCAGTGCCCCAGTCCTCGAGGACTAAGACCTGACGGTGGGAGAAGTGAAACATCCCTGGTTCAGACCCAACTCGTCGAAGGGGACGTCGTGGGAGTAAAGTAAGGACTGGTGTAAGGAGTCGTCTATGACGGTATCTTCAACCCGATGAACAAATTCCAGTGTGACCGTTCATAACCTTTTTGACCTAAACTATGGGTCCCGATAGGCCGAGACTTCGGACTTAAGTAGTGTCGAACCCTACTCCATCGTCCCGTACCCAGGGGAACTAAATGGGGGTCCAGTTACATATGTGTACGTGCTCGGACGGATGGGGTCGGAGAGTCGAAGGGTCCGTCGCCTGGGGTGGGAGAGCGCGGGTATGGACTGGTCGGGGACGAGAACTACAGTCCTACGAGTCGAGGTCGAGTCCAAGGAGTGAGTACTTACGTGTCCGGACCTGGCTCGACGTCCCTCGAGACACCCTTTGTCCTTTTTGTCCAGGAGGTCGGACCCCGGAGCGGGTCGAAGGTCGTAAAGAGTCCCATCCGTTACGGCACCCGAGGTCTCTGTCCCTCCACCTCTGTCGACCCCGAGACCCAGTGTCCTTCAGTCGATCCTACTCGGAAGGGGTCCGACGGAGGAGACACGGTCGGGACCAGACTTTCTCCGTCTTTCACTGGTCCTCACCAACAAGGCCATCCGCTCTCACAGGAGACGGGTGAGAACGAGAAATTGACAAAGGAAAATCGAGTGTACGACATGTCCACAAGGGGTCGTGGGGGAAAGTGACCTCCTACCGAGACGACCCCTCCCAGAGGGTATAGGACTCGACTCGACTCGAAGGTCACGGGGGAGGGAGTCAGGGACAAACACGAAGTCGGGGTGTTGTCCTTTGTGAGTCATGGGAGTGAAGGGTCATACGTGAATTACCATGACACCGGTTGTGTCAAGTGGAGTTCGACTCAGAGATAGACCTTATGGGAAGGAGGGAGTAGGGTGGCGATTAGTAAGGAGGTTCCCACACCACTTGTGTGTACCCGTGTGTGTCCGTGCCTGTGTGGATCTATGTGTCAGTATAAGTCTACATGTGTGTGTGACAGAGTGTGTGTGTCTCACAATCTGTCGGTCTCGGACCTTGTCGGAAATCTTTAGTGGAGACGGTTTGAGGGTAAACTGTCTCCTCCTTTGATCCCGGGTTCCCGAGTGTTAGTCGGTCTCTGCCTCGGTTCTCGTTGTGGGTCCAGTTCTAAGACCGGGACCAACATACAGAACGGACCCTGGGGAGGGTGTCTCGTCCGTGCCACGAAGCCACTCCCCTACCACTGACCACCTCCTTACGGAGACACACCCGTCCAGGGTCACAGGTGGTCTTGGAGTCTGGGTAGAGTCTCTTTATCTTGTAAGGAAAGGAAAAAGAGGGCCCAAGTGAAGGGACGTCACCCCCTGGTCCTCTGTCGACTTCGGTCCGAGGGTTCGACCTTCGGGTAAGATCACACCCCTTTCACCTCTCTCTACCTCTACCCCCTTGGTGTCCTTATCCCGTTCCCCTCCCCTGTGGTCCTTTCCGGAACCTGGTGTTAAAAGGGTCACGTGGAACGGGTCCTCAGAGTCCGACTGTACCCGGTCGGCCGACCATCAGCCCTCAGATCACTGTTCCACTTTCTCAAGAAGTGGAAGAGTGGACGAGGTGGATCCCAGAGTGGGTCCGAAGAGGATTCCTCTACGGAAGTGACTTTTCTGATTCCATCTTGTAGAACGAAAGAGACCTGTCCACCCTCTATGATCAAGACGATACCCTGACCAAGGATCGAGGGTCGACACCCTGAGTCTGTTCGGAGTCCAGGCGTGAAATTGAGGGTGCCCTAGTAAGACCGGACCAACCAATAAATAAATAAAAACCAACTCGACCCAGAAGCAACGACGTACGTCCGAAAGAGATCGACGTCGCTCACCCCGATAAACAACGTGACGCGTCCGAAGAGTAACGTCGTCGAAGAAACAAACGCCTTGTGCCCGAGAAGTCATCAACGCCGTGTGTCCGAGTTATCAACACCGTGTGTTTGAATCAACGGGGTTTCGTACACCTTAGAAAGTCTTGGTCCCTAGCTTGAACACAGGGACCGTAGTCCTCCGTCTAAGAATGGATGACCTGGTGGTCCCTTCGGGGGGAGAGGACGAGAAACCGAACCAACACAGAAAACTGAACTGTGTGTGGTTCTCAGTTTGGGTCAAACCCCCATTTGACTGGTGACGGAGGATCTAGGAGAGAAGGACCTTCGCGGGTGCCAAGAATCACACTCCCTTAATCGAGACTAATCGAGAGGTGGTCGCCCTTGTGCAGAATGACCGTTCCGGGTTCTAGATGAGAAGGACCATCAAGGGGTGACACTTCGTCGGTACTACGATGACATGAGTAACATGTCATGAGTACAAACAATTTTTGTTTGTTTGGTGTTTTTCTGTTTGGTTGTTCCGGGCTTTCCCATCGGGTTCTAGAATGGGTTCCAGTGGCCTATTCGGTCCCCGTCTCGTTCGGACCGTGCGTCTGAGTGATGGACCGGGGACCTGGACCGAGACGGCGATGGGGAGTGGGTTGGACGGAGAAGGAGAGGCGGAGTGAGAAAGAGAGACACCGGGGTCCGATCACTCGGGTTTCGGTCCTTCTCACCGACCCCGTCAAGGGTTTGACCAATGTATAAAAAGTCCCACCGACCTGTCGTAAGGTCGAAGAGGTGAGCCCACCGAGACCTTACATAACGGACGAACGGTGGGTGGACCGACCGGGACAGGTCAGGTCGTCCCCTTTCACTAGACAGTAGTAAGACCTTTGAGGACGGAAACGTCCTCCACTCCACGACACTTCCCTTTCGGGACCTGGGTCTTGGTGACTCCCCGTCGTCTCCCGTGACCCGTCTCCGCTCCAGGGTAAAGAAGGTAAGGGTCGGCACTCTGGACCTGTTCGGAGTCGAGGTGTTGGGATGAGAGTTAAAGGAACGTTAGATTCTTGTCATGCACGGAGCATTCAAACAGTTCTATTGATTTCCTCTACTAAATCTAAAACACTTTATTAATTTTCTCAATACTAAAATCGTCCACTTCTTCCACCCGTCCTACGCCCATAAGGTTCTTCTATTGTCGCCGTCCTTTGCGTACCATAATACCCGTCTCATCGTTCCACTGTCGGTCTGACCGGTGTCTAGTTCCAAGAGTGTGACTTCCGGTAGGAGTCTTCCCTCTCGTTGGATCCGTGGGGGTCGTTCTGCATCTGGAGTGGTGTGGGGAAGTGAGTCAGTGGGAAATGTCTCCGACGTCATAGACATGGAGACAGACACACCCCGCGAACCCCTGAGACTCCACCCAGTCTGGGAAGGTGCTAGAACTCGAGTCACAGTTCCAACTCCCACCTCCTCTCTCCCGTCCCCTTCTAGGTCTTTGTCAGTTACTGTACAATCCCACTAGTCCCGACTTCCTCTGTACTCCCGGGGATTACCTTTCCCCCACACCAGTCCCTTCCGAACGACCTCCTCTCCTGTAGACAAAACCTTCTATCCATCCTTTAATCCACCCACCTCTCTCTTCTCCTCGTTTCTCTCGTTTTTGACCCCGTCCACTAGGTATCATAAAACCCTTTGACAGTCAATGAGAATACCGAACCCCGTCTCTCTACCATTTCTCTCCCATTCCGACTCAACCTCCTGTCCCTCCTTGAAACCTCAGTAGGAGATGGGAGAGGGTTTACAGGAGGGACCCCGACTTCCGGGCATCCACGGGTCGAAACGGACCATACGAAAGACGTAGTGTTTATGACCCCGACCAGACCCCTTTATCGACTCCCCATTGGAGTCTACAATAGTCGTCCACGATAACGTCACACTAAGGAGAGTCGGAGAAGACCTCCGGGACCCAGAGACCTCGGGGAAGACCTCAGAGAGAGGGAGAACCCTCAGGAGTCCTAGGACTGACACCCCCGGTGGGTAACCGCAACTCGAGTCTTGTAGACTCACACACCCAGAGTCTCCAGTCGGTTCGACCAAGAGGACGGAATGTCTATTCCTTTGACTCTGGTGAAGGAATTTGCCTTCCCGGAATAGGTCCAGACCACAAACTTAATAGAAGTCACACCCCAATTCAAGGGGGGTCTGTTGGAGGTCCCGTTCTGAGGTTTGGTCGACCGGGTGGAGACTGTGTTAGGTCGGGTCTTGTCTCGACGTCTCCATGCGACGACTGGACTTAGTCGAGTCTTGGTATTACGGGACCTGAGGTGGGACTAGGTAGTGTGGGCTTCCGGAGGTCGGTGTGAATTCTCCGTTCTTGGGACCCAAGTCCAAGGTTGAACCTTGCAGGTACGACACGTCGGAACCAGTTCGGTCAAGGGGAGAGACTCAGAGTCCAAGAAGTGACTAGTTTGTCCCTCTTAATGACTGTGTATTTTCGAGAGTCCTTGGGAGACGAGTTCTTGGTTGCTATCGAGAGGTACCTCGTTCTGGAAGAAAAAGATAATATGTGGATGAAAGAAGACTAGTAAGTGAAGGGGTTGTGAGTGACCGTGGATGAGACACAGGTTGAACACGACCCACTAGACCTGTCTTTTTTTTTTTTCGTCCGGGTCGGACCGGATGAGGATGTTGACTGGAGATCCCACTTATGTCTCCACTCCTTCCGAGGGCATCAGTTGGAGGGGTGTAGTCCCCGGTTGTCGACCCTCTCCGGTCCGGACTCCTGTGTTTTCATCGGATTCGTCTTGTACACCCAGTTTTCCACGTGGTCCCTAAAGGAATCACCAGGTCACCGATTCTCGGGCACGAGGGTCATGTCCCCCGGGTCCAGACTAGGGACCAGTCCCTTGATTAGGAACCGGAAGGGATCATCGAGTCTACCATTTCGTAGACGGACGTCACGTCCGGACCCAAGCTGGAGACCCACCCCTTCTAGGGGACCTCTTCCTTTACCGTTCGGTGAGGTCATAAGAACGGACCTTTTAGGACACCTGTCTCCTCTGACCGTCCAGTGTCAAGTACCCCAGCGTCTCTCAGCCTGTGCTGACTCACTGTTTTGTGTGTGTGCGTGTCCCTTGACGTCGGTCGCACTGTGTTGAGTTCTAGGACGTGCGGAGGTGATTCCGTACCTCGTCGGTTTATTCAAATTTGTTCCTTGAAATTTTTACCGCGTGGTGTGTCTGAGTGTCTTCCTTCAAACCCTGCCCCTTTCTAAAGTGGACCTCGTCGCGGTGGAGGACAGTGGGTTTATCGTTCCAAAGAGGTCGGGACACCTGTCGGACTTGTCTATGATAGAATCGTCGTCGACCCAGTAGTCCGGTGTCCGTTCTGTATAAAAGTCCTTCCTTAAGTTTGAAGGCAAGCGGACTTTTCCTCTCCTGGGGCGGAGTGGGTCTACCCCTAAGACAGAACTTGCCCGTCCTTTTTCGATCCCGTCCACCTGTCCCTAGGGACGACAGTGGAACCGAAACACCGGAGCCCGTTCCATAAGAGACTCGGAGACAAAGGAGTAGAAGTTTTACCCCCGTTATTAGAGGAAGTGTCCCAATTTTGCTTTCAACGAGTCAGCACGGACTGAGAAACATTGGGGTACCTCAGGTACCTTAAGAGGTCCGGTCTTATGACCTTACCCATCGGAAAGGGAAGAGGTCCCCTAGAAGGGTTGGGTCCCTAGCTTGGGTCCAGAAGACGTAACGTCCGTCTAAGAAATGGTCGACTTGATAGTACCTTGGGTCATATAAAGTGTCCCAACCACCTTCTATTTAATCCCTGAAAATATTTTACAATGACCATTCAACAGAGACGTCTCTCCCGTGTCCCTCTCCTTTCGTCGGTTATCAAATTTAAGGTTATTAGTCGTGGTAGGGAGTGGTAACGTAAGTACAAGATCATAGCAGTGTTACGTAAATCCAGATACTTATAGTGTGTAGAGTGGACTCGTAACGTGAAATGTGTCCTCTCTTTCGGATCTCTATTTGGGTGTGTGGATACCAGTGGATTAGACACTGTTTCCTCCGTTCTTATATGTTACCTCTTTTCTGTCAAAGAAGTTATTCACCATGATACTTTAGACCTGTCGATGTACATTTTCTTACTTTAATCTTGTAAGGGTTTGAGGTATGTGTGTGTTTTATTGAGTTTTTTACCTAATTTCTTAATTTACATTACGTCTTGTGAGACTTTATTTAATGTCGTTCTAGAAAAAACTGGCTGGAGGATTTCATTACTTTCACTTTTGTTTTTATTTGTTTACCCTGGATTAATTTGAATTTTCGAAAACGTGTCGTTTCCTTTGGTATTCGTTCTGTTGTATGTCTTACCCTCTTTTATAAACGTTTACTTCCTTGACTGTTCGCTAGTTAGAGGTTTTATATGTTCGTCGAGTACATCGAGTTATAAAATTTAGGTTTGTTGGGTTAGTTTTATACCCACCTTCTTGATTCGTCTGTAATCTTGTGACACTTAGTTTTGATCCATAGTGGAGTGTGGATAGTCTTACTGGTAGTAAAAATTTTTTAGATATTTGTTATTTATGACTTCTCCCACACCCCTCTTCCCTTAAGACAACGTGACAACTACCCTTACATTTAATTATATCGGTGATACCTCTTGTCATACCTCCAAGAAATTTTTAGATTTTTATCTTGATGGTATACTGGGTCGTAAGGGTGATGACCCGTATATGAGTCTCTTTTAGTATCAAGTTTTTCTGTGTACGTGGGGTTACGAGTAACGTCGTGATATATGTTTGACTCCGATCCTGTACCTTCGTTGGATTTACAGGTAGTTATCTACTTACCTACTTCTTCTGTACCATGTATATATGTTACCTTATAATGAGTCGGTATTTTTCCTTGTTTTATCACAGTGAACGTATCTGTCTGTCTGGATCTCCGACAGTATGTCTTATTTTATTCAGTCTTTCTCTTTTTGTATATGACAAATAACTACGACAAGACTGGTACGGGACGAGTGTTTGGAAGGTACCGAGGGATAAACGGAAGTCCTACTTTGGGTTCAAAAGTAGAACATGTGGGACTCAGGACATCACGGGGCCCTGTGTGACAATCCTGTTAGACACGGTGGGTAAGACTACCGGACTGACCAAAGGGAAAGAAATATTACCACACCGCGAGGCGACATCTGTCCGAAAGAGATCCCTGCGACCCCTGTCCCCTGTCCCGAATCGCCGACGACGACGAGGGGGTCAAGTAGAGTCACGACATGTCCTAGGACCGTCGTGTTTTTACTCACCCTAGGTCAAGGACGGGAGGTCCCCAAGACTCTGGAACCCTTACTCTTCGTCCTCTGTCTCTGGAATTGTCAAGTCCCATCTTAATCCCGAGATTCTGGCGTTCCCGGGTCTGCGCCGAGGTTAGGTTGGACCGATTTATTCCTGCCGAATGGTCTCCTCCCCCGTAGACGTGACCAATCAAGAGGTTGACTCCTTCTACTCATCTTCCCGTAAAGTCCGTCACTCGTACCTGATACCTTACCAGGTCTCCGTTCTTTCACTGATCGTAAACGTCGTCTAATGTACGTAAATGCTCCTACCTTTCAGTCTGTCCTCTCCACCGACCTCTCCCACCGTTCCTGGTCGAGAGTCTATGGAACTCAGGGTTCGGTTCCCCGAGTCTACACTAGGTCACCTTCAAGAGACTTTCAAATCGGGTTTCTCGTTTTACTGAACCTAAACTTAAAGTCCTTCAATGGGGGGTCCTAGACTAGAAAGATTGGAGTTTCTCACTCGGACGGGTTCTCCTGTGACCACAACTCGTACTGGGTGTGCTGTCGAGGAGATATCAGGAATTCAAGGCGTAGTGATAATAAGGGGAAAATGTCTACTCCGAGTCTCTTCCCTGTACGGAACGAGTCCCAGTGTACCACATGTTCCGTACTACCTCCCTTCCAGAGACCCAGAGGTCTCTCGAAAATCCCCCGGGACAGACGAGTTTCTGAGAGAAAGGGTTAGTAAAGGTGGTTATCTGTCGACTCTGAAATAGACCCGGGGTGGGACCGGGAGTTTTCGAGGGTAATAAGGTCGGTCTAGGTTTTGTTTCGCCCGTGAAGTCCGACATTCGGGTCCCTTTGACTCCCACGCATGACCTTCCTTGTCGACGGTAGTCGGGGTCTCTGGGGTTTGACCGTAAAGACCAGGCGTCGTCCCGGACCGGGAACCCAGACCGAGGACCCCCTGGGATTCGGACTGTGACCCTCGGGAGGAATCCCCCCACTCCCCCGTGACGGAAAGAGGTCCGACTGGGAAGGATGTCGTCGGGCGGTCTAATTTTCAGGGGTCTGTCTCCGAATTGACAGGAAGGTCCGGTGACGAGGCGCGCGGTGGGTGGGGGGGCCGGGGGCGGGGCGGGGTCAGAACGGCTACGGGTCCGCTCCGACGGTGGGTCCCACGGGGACCTCTCTCCTCGAGCCCTGGAGGTCCCAACCGGACAGAGACCGAAGCCAGGGTGCGACGCCCCCGCGGGCATGGCCTCGTGTTTGTGTTTGTTCAAGGTGTCCAAGTCGATGGGCTGAGGCGTCCCCGCGTGCGAGAGTGGGTCCCTGTGTGTGTGAAAGGGCTTATACGCGTGAGTGGGCCCCATAGGCAGGTGTAAGGGGCGCTAGCTTGAGGCCACCTCGGGCTCGAACTGGTGCCTGGGCGGCCTCGAGAGTGTCCCCAAACCTCGGCACGGAAGAGCCGGTCGGCGCGCGCGGCGAGACGGACGGGCCGCGGCCGGCTCAGCGGTGGGGCGCGCGTGGGCCCGGTCGGGCGGGCGCCGGGAGAGAGGCGGGCGACCAGGACGGCCGCCGGGCGGGAGTGGAGCGTCCCGCGATCAGGAGTGCGACACGGGGCTGGGCCGAGGGTTCACGAGCGCGGTGGCGCCCCTGTGTGCACGGGCTCTCGGAGCCGGCGGGGCGGGTCGAGGGGTGGGGAGGCCCAGTCCGGCCCCCGCCCGGCCTGAGGCCTGTCTGGGCCCGTGACGGCGGCGGTGGAGGACGGCCCCTCTCTGTGAGGCGATGGGCGAGCCCTTGTGACGTCCCGGTATCGCGCGACGGGCCCGTCCCTACCCGCCGCTGACTGGATGGCGGACCCCTGGCTCCGAGGGACCGGAAGGAGTGACCCCACTACTTTCCGAAAGTCTTTGAAACGAGTTCAAAACGTTTCAAGTTACAGAGACACTGGCGACAGTGACGGGTCGCGTCTCGAAGGTCTCTTGGACAAGTCCCTGGAACGAGTCTCGCGACCGGAGGGTAACGGACACCCCTCCTTTAGACCCGCGAGTCCCAGGACTGGGAGGTCAAGACCGTTCCTCTCACTTCCCTCGGAGAACGCGAGAGAGACACGAATTAGAGTCGGTCTTTCTCAGTTATCCTTAAGGAATTCTTGTCCGAAAAAAACCAGACAGTAGAACTCGATGAAGGGTACTCGACGGAAAAGTCGGATGAGGGCGGTGTGTGTAATAAGAGAAGAGACGGGAGTTGGGGTAAGCCTACCGAGGACATCGGTCCCTGGGATCAGATAGGGAAAGGACTTGACGCTCGAGGTCCTCTGGTTCCTGGTCAGACAGACGGCAGAAAGAGGACCAGGGCCTCCGGAGTCCTCAACGAATTATGAACAACCTTACGAACTTACTTACTTACTTTTACTGGTGGTGGGGGAAGAGTAAGACCAGATCCGAACCTCTCACGTCCAAGACTGAGTCGAAGTCGGGACTGAGACCCTCTGGAACTAGGTTAAGATCGGGAAAACCCCGGAGGAAGAGAGACTTTATCTCCGCTAGTGTCAGTGGGGAGGTGGTCAGTCAGAACAAGACACACCCCGAGACCTGTCAGTCACAGACCTGGTCACGTGTCTTCCAGATAAAGACACCGGCTCCTCGAACGGGTCCCGGGACCCTGGAACCCAGGACGATCCAGGGTGTAGTCGACTGACCCGGACCGACGTCAGAACGGTCCTCACCCTTATCCCACCTGTGTGTCGAGACACACCGACCCGGCGGAGCCGTCACGGGGTCCCTGGAAGTGGGTCCTCTGTGTTTCCGAGGAACAGGTCGGAGGAGGTAGATAACAGGCTCACCTAGGTCCGTCGAAGATTCCCCGATCCTTAGGGACCTCGGGGATGAACTCCTCAGGTCCGGAACCCCAGAGTAACACCCCTTTCGGAGGACCCGTGACCTCTGGAGTCGGTTGGGAGAAGAGTGGAGAGGGTAGTCTACGGATGACATTTACGATAAAACCGGGTCTCTTTTTAAGGAAACCATAGTCATACTCCTGGGTCCCGAGACGGAGTCCAAGGTCGAATGACCTCCCACCGGTCGGGTCCCGAGACGAAGACGAGACCAAGGTGATCGAGTGAAATGTCGTCTTTTTGGACGTAGGGACTCTGGGCGCCACAGATTCGATGGTGTCGTCCATTGAACCCGGACTCCGTGTCTGTTTTCCCTAAACGGGAGTTTGGGGTGTTGGTCGAGTCTAGGGGAAGAACGCAGTAGAGGAAATTTCGAAGAGACTCGGAGTCAAAGGAGAAGACGTTTCACCGTCATTACTAAGGAAAGAGTCACCGAGTAGACTCCAAGAACAAAGTCCCAAAACGGGTAGTAGGGGTCACCGGATCCACACTTCCCAATCCTACGGGATGACAACTCCCCGACCTTCAGTTCCAGAGGACTGTAGAAGGGGACTTAGAGAGGAGTGACCCGAAACCTCGAGTAGTCCAGGTGGTCCAAGGTTTAGGGGGTCGATTCAGAGGAGATGAATGCCGGATTCCTCGGCGGTAGGGAGAAGTTGGACTCGAGGAAACGAAAATAGAAACATAAATGAATGTAAAGGAACATTCTCAAACTACTTGGTAACTAGGGTCCTTGACTCCGGGGCACTCAAGGTATCGTTTGGGGTGGGTTCAGGGGTAATACTTACCCATTTCTTTCTCGTACCTCCCTCGGAAGGACATTGGTGCGTCGGTTCCGTCCGACTACCTCTTCCGGGTCTGTGCAGTCCAGGGGTACTCCTCTCCCCTGGTCCTCTCCTCCGCCCCTCGTCCCAAGGTAATCGTCGTCGTCCAATCCTACCCCTCCCGTCGTCGTGAAGAGGGGTCCGTAATCCTCCGAAAGACGTAGAGGTCGAGACTCCTCCGTAAACCGAGAGAGTTCGGAAGAGTAGAAGGGACTGACGAGAGTAGAGGGGACTCCTTCGGTCGAGAGTCTTAGACACGACCCCGACCTCGGGGACGGGACCGAGTCCGGAACGACAAGTCGACCCTGTACTGTGGAGGTTCGGGAGGAAGTGTCCGATCCCACCACTGAGACAATGGGGAGGATCGGAACGGACGGAATATGGGTGGGTACAGGGGTGGTGGGAGTACTATTTCGGACCGAGATGTCGGACGGTGTCCGGTCCCGGAAGGAGGGGGATGGAGTGGAGGACGGAGACGAGGTCGGTACGACGATGTGACCCGATAGAGGGTGGAGGACGGACCGTGAACGACGAGGGAGACGGACGTCACGGGGAACTACGAAGAGGTGGGAACCAGGAAAGAGGACTGAGGGGTGGTAGTGAGGAGATTCAGGGTCGGGTCCGCGGGGTGATCCAGGGAGTTAGTGTGGTCAGTAGTGTTAGACTAATGACAGCTATAGATAGAGGGGGAGGATACCCCTAGATAAACTCCCGTCCCGATCTCAAGTAGCATAAGTGTCAATTTACAGGTCGTGGATCGTGACAGGGACAGTGGGCCTGTTGGAGGCACCTATAAACAATACACTCACTTATTCTTGAGATGGCTAGTGTAAGAACACTAACATAAAAGTAACGGACTTTTATAGAGTAAATTAGAAGTGGTCGTGGGATTCTCCATCTAGTAATGGTGAAATGTATATCTCTTTAACGTCAAGTTTTTAGTCTTCAATTACAGATTTAGTGTGTCACTCGGACGTCATCCAGGGGACCGGGACTTTGACGTTCCGTCCCTCCTTCCGACACACCGTAAGGGTCTCACTACCGACTCGGCACCACGACCGTGGACGTGCCGCTGAGGCCAATACCTCTCGACCTGACCGAGGTCTTCCGAACAGAACGAACGAGAGACCTGACGACGTAACCGGACCTGGTAGGGGACGGAGGGAGTGGCTGGCCCTTGACACGAGGAGTCTAAAGGGGTCGTCCCCGGTCCGGAGGCTACAGTTTACGTCGGACCTTCGAGACCGACAACTACACGGTCCTACGTTCGTGGGTCCCCTCCGTCGGGCCCTCCGTCCTTCGGACCAGGTCCGGTTTCGTTCGGAGACAAGACGGAGGGACGGTTGTCCTGTCCGATGTATTGAACTCCCTAGGTACCGTTTTACTTTTATGTCCGGGGAACAAGGTTTCGATCATTTTGAGAGTTCTACCATATCGTCTCGCGATTTAGTTCATACCCCTGGAAGCTTCGTACCCAACGTCTGGATACTTCGGTCGGGATAGGAGTCTGGAAGACAAAGAAGTAGACAGTTTACCCTTTACTACCGGTGGATGGATCAGTCGTCACCACTCCTACTCCACCCTCCATATTCATCCTCCAAGTCACTTGTCGTACTCAAACCCATCCCCCGACACACTGTAGTACACGATAAGTGGAGAGTCGTGATCCATCGTCTGATTAAGAGTAGTCCTCAATCTAAGGAGTGTGTCGAGGAAAGGTACTTGATTTTTGATTCCGAGCCCGTTTTACTGAACAAGTCCAAGTGTGTGTCTGAGTCATGCCCTTCGGTTCTAGTCTCAGGACCGGTCAGAGACGTTTTACCCACGAAAGACATTGTGTCCTCTCCCCACCAACCCTTCTCCCTCCCTCCCACGACGAGTCCTGTTTCTCCCGGTGACACGCCTGTGTTTCTGGACTGGTGTCTCCGGGGACGCCCCCGACCCGGGTCACTCACCTATCTTTTCGGGGTACCACTGACCCCTCGACGGCCCTCGACGGAGGGTCGGAGAGGGACCGGGACGTAACTACCCCCGCCCCTCCATCGTACGTCTTGGTTTCTTTGTCAAGTTCCTCCTCTTTGTCTGAGTGTCGGTCTGGGAAATGGGTCGGGGTCCGGGTCCGGGGGTCTCGATGGGTGGGACCGAGAGGGGTCGAAGAGGACCCGTCGGACGGTCGAAGTCCTTAAGGGGTGGGGGGCGGGACGTATGGTGGGTGGTGGTCACTCTCATCCCGAGTCAATCCATCGACTGGTACGTTGTAAAGGTTCGAGTGTTAGGACGAGTCTTTGAAAACCGATGACAGATAGTGGGGGTCTCCTTCCTTCGTATTCGGGAGTGTACAGTAAGTTCCGGAAACACTGGACGGGGCAAATGGCTAGGTGTGAGAGGACAGGGGTGCGAGATAGTTGGAAGGAGTCGGATCAGTATACCCTGTGAGGTGTCAAGAGGTTTCGTGAGTCAGGAAAGTGTGTCGGGACGCAAACGGGCACGAGAAGAAAGAAGGACGTCTCGAGCAAGGGGGACGAGTGACGACCGACTTTAGGAAAGAGGAACTTGACCGGTCAAGTTCCGGAGGGAGATTGATCCGTCGAAAGGGGTTGGGGAGTGTCAACCTAAATTGGAGGTTAGACGGGGGTTCCAACCCAAGTGGGTAAGAGAACGTCTCGAATAGGACCAGACCGAACTCGATATCAAACCTAGAAGTCTCGGACGGACCTCCTCTTCTGTAAACTCGACCCGGAATTTCCCGTCCGCCTGAACTGACCACCTGTCGTTACCATTCGTTACCTGTTCTCGAGAGTCTTGGTCTCGAGAGAGTTTGAAAAATACATTTAGTTGGATAAACCAAGTCTATCGTTCCCCAGGTGTCAAGTCTTACACGAATCAACGAGTCAACACAGGCTGAGAAATACTGGGGTATTTACCATTGGGCGGTCCGAGGAGACAGGTACCCCTAAGAGATCCGTTCTTGTGACCTCACCCAACGGTAAAGGAAGAGGTTATCAAGTCTTACCGTCCTCTACTTACACCCCAGGGTATAGTTTCCCATTCTATTTCACGTTCGTAGTTCAGTATTGCCCAAAATATGTTGTATGATGTCTGACAAAGCCTCTTCCGTTACCGTGGGGTGAGGTCATGAGAACGGACCTTTTAGGGTACCTACCTCCTCGGACCACCCCACGTCAGGTACCCCAGCGCTTCTCAGCCTGTGCTGACTCGTTGAAGTGAAAGTGAAAAGTGAAAGTACGTAACCTCTTCCTTTACCGTTGGGTGAGGTCGCAAAACGGACCTGTTAGGGTCCCTACCCCCTCGGACCACCCGACGGCAGATGCCCCAGTGTGTCTCAGCCTGTGCTGACTTCACTGAATCGTCGTCGTCGTCGTCGTGTTTGACGAGCAAATTTTACGTGGACTTACATAAAGAGTCATGATACCAAATGTTTGATTAAGACGAAAATAGAAATAACAAAAGAAGGGAAATTGATGGAACCCTATCGAAAAGACAATCAAAAGATGTTCGAATAAGTTCACTTACGGACAAAACAAATAATAGTAAGAAAAATTTATTGTATTTGTATATTTCGATACAAAAGGGTGACGAAACCCTTTTACGTCGAAAACGACATGTAACATGTAAAACTATACATTTCAACAGAAATAGAAACAAAATTTTATCAACCATTAACTTAAAAATTTAAAGAGAAACTAGGTTATTCTCAGAAAAACGACGACGACGACGACGACGACGACGATTCAGTGAAGTCAGCACAGGCTAAGACACACTGGGGTATCTGTCGTCGGGTGGTCCGAGGGGGCAGGGACCCTAAGAGGTCCGTTCTTGTGGTCTCACCCAATGGTAAAGGAAGAGGTTACGTACTTACACTTTTCACTTTTACTTCAACGAGTCAGCACAGACCGAGAATCACAGGGGTACCTGACATCAGATGGTCCGAGGAAGTAGGTACCCTAAAAGGTCCGTTCTCATGACCTCACCCCACGGTAACGGAAGAGGTTCTCAGAAAAATCCTCCTATAAATCTGAATCCTTAAAAAAGAAAATAAATAAATAAAAACCGACAAGACCCACAAGCAACGATGTCCCTGAAATCAAAGTCACTCGTTCCCGATGAGAAATCCACGACACGAACCCGAAGAGTAACGTCACTGAAGATAACAACCCCTCGTCACCGAGATCCCGAGAGTCCGAAGTTATCAATTCCGTGAACCCGAGTTATCAAGACCAAGGACCCGGGATCTCGTATCCGAGTCATCAACACCTCTTGTCCGAATCAACGAGGTACCATACACCCTAGAAGGGTCCAGTCCCTAGCTTGGGCACAGAGGACGCAACCGTCTGCCTAAGAAATGGTGACTCGGTGGTCCCTTCAGGTACACAGCGAAAAATATCCTAGGTACAAAACTCTGCAATAATCAGATCAAAATAATATGTGTATGTATGTGTGTATAAAATTTTATTACATATAGACATAAATAAAAATCGGATACATTACAAACATTGTCCGAAGGGTCCACCGAGTTCACCATTTCTTAGTTTGTATCCTCGGATCACCCAATATCGGATACCCCAACGTTTCTTAGTCTGTCAACGAACGAGTGTTCGTTGATTCGTTCGCACTTGAATTCATACTTTGGTAGAAAAGGATTGTTTTCTCGGTAAATTCTAGACAAACGTAAATACAAAGATAATGTCTGACGATTACTATATAGGGTTATGAAATAAATATAATTGGAAAATAACCCCCGTTTCACCCCTAACACCAGGACCCTTCTCGTGAAGTCTGTCGAGACTCTTTGACGAGGTTTTTCCGTCCCTCCTTACAGACATGTAGACACTAAAACCACTTCCCCCTTATGTACGTTAGTTCGTGTATAAAAAGGTCTTCGAAATACGATCAGTGTTCCTTGTCCACAGTGGTACTTCCTAAATTCACGAATAGATCTATACTTCCACCACGATTACCAATTCTTGTACAGACGGTTACGTCCTCTGTGTCCTCTGCGTCCAAGATAAGGACCCCGTACCGTTGGGTGAGGTCATTAGAACGGACCTCTTAGGGTACCTGTCTCCTCGGACAGTCCGATGAAAGGACGGTCAGGTATCCCAGCGTCTCACTCTATACTGACTTCGCTAAATCGTGTGTGTGTGTCTATACTTCTCGATACTCTTAACCGGAGTATTTTAGCCGAGGACTTTTATAGATTGATAGACTTCTGGACAGGACGGTCAAAAAGCGTCTCGTGTCTTACGGAGTAAAGACGAGTGGTGGGACTTACGGAAAGTCCCCCCACAACTTTTAGTCGTCGACGTCGTCGTGTACTAAATTAGGAACATCTCAATTTACCGTTCACGGGTTCCGTTCACTTTTAACCATCAACTGCTTTCATAGGGGGAAAATCGGGTACATTACGAAAATCGGAGTGAAACATAATCAAAAAAATAGTGATAATGATAAGGGATGAAACGTAAATGGATTGTATCGAAACAGACACCAAAAATTACATTTAAAAGAAACAGCAAATTGAAAGATGAAGTTTAAAACTTACTCATTACATAAATGAACAAATCTGTTAATTTTTATGTTCTTTTTTTCTATAAGTCCCCTTTTAGAGGGAGGTAAGAGGTAATAAATAGATAGGTCCAGGGTGAGGAGGGAAGTGGGGATTCGGTCTTTCACCAAAATAATAAAAAAGTACATAGGAACTCAAAGGGCCGTTTGTGTTTATAAAGACGAATAAAAGGAAAAAATTTTTTGCGTTTGTTTTGTATATATGTGTATTAGAACGTAAAGTAGTAAGTCAACATCGAACCCCTAAAAAGAATTAATCATGCAACGGTCAAAGGAGTAAGAAAGATCCCCGATGTCTTATCGGGTAATATAGTTCCATGGTCTTACATGAATAATTAGGAGACAACCATCTGTAAACCTAACAAAGGTTAAAAACGACCACGTTCGTTACGACGTTACTTATTGACATGTATAAAAAACAGGTGCATCCTTTTAAAGTGTCTTTATGACAATGATTTAGTTGTCCTGACACACAAACATTTAAACTATTGATGACGGTTTAACGTACGGTAACCCTAACAGGGCTAAATGGGAGGGTGGTCGTGACATACTCTCTGAAATGAGGAAGTATCAGAGTGGTTGCGACACTATCGTTTGAAACTCAAAACGGTCAGACTATTCACTTTTTAGCATAGAGATCCTTGAACTTAAACGTAAAGATAATAAAACTCGTACAGAAAAGTATTGTTTTCTCGGTAAATTCTAGACAAACGTAAAGAAAAAGATAATGTAGGAAATCGGTAAAAAGAGAATTCTAACAACCCGAATAACTAAGACAGTTGACTTTTATATCAGTGTTGGACTTTCATCTACCCTTAGATGAAACTACCCTTACAAATCCTGAGACTCGGACTCTTTGTCGTAGAGTCATCAAGACTCTTTTGACGAGGTTCCTTCGTCTTCTCCCTCAGTCCGATATATATATGTTCAAACGTTGTTTCCCTCGTCCATCAGTCTTCGTATAGTCTATAGTTCAATTCCTTGAGTCACAAGACACACACCCTTCTACGTGCGGAGACCCGAATGAGTTAAGTAAAGAAAGTAAACGTGGAGTCGAAACAACAACGAGTCAGTGAGTCAATACAGAGTGAGAAATACTGGGGTACCTGATGTCGTGTGGTCCGAAGAGACAGGAAGTGATAGAGATCCTCAACTGAGTCTGAGTACAGGGAACTCAGCCACTACAGTAGGTTGATAAAGTAGGAATCAACGAGGGAAGAGAAGGACTGGAGTTAGAAAGGGTCGTAGTCCTAGAAAAGATTACTCAGTCCAGAAACGTAGTCCACCGGTTTAATAACCGCAAAATCGAAGTCATAGTCAGGAAGGTTACTTATAAACCCCAACTAAAGGAAATTCTAACTGACCAAACTAGAGGAACGTCAGGTTCCCTGAGAGTTCTCAGAAGAGGTTGTGGTGTTAAGTTTTCGTAGTTAAGAAGCCGTGAGTCGGAAGAAATACCGGGTTGAGAGTATAGGCATGTACTGATAATCCGACGACGACGACGATTCAGTGAAGTCAGTACAAACTGAGTCACGCTGGGGTCTCTACCGTCGGGTGGTCCGGGGAGACAGGGACCCTAAGAGGTCCGTTCTTGTGACCTCACCCAACGACAGAGGAAGAGGTTACGTACTTTCACTTTTCACTTTCACTTCAGTAAGTCATTACAGGTTGAGGATCGCTGGGGTACCCGATATCGGATGATCCGAGGAGACAGGTACCCTAAAAGGTCCGTTCTCATGACCTCACCCCACGGTAACGGAAGAGGTCTGATAATCCGATAGACCCCGGTTTAAGACAAAGGAGTAAGTGGAATTCCTCACCGTCTACCAACGAAGAACGTAAAGGGGTCGTGGAGTCGTTAGTGACACCCCCCACCGTCGTAGACGACCTAGTGTCAAAACCCTCTGAAATAATGTAAACCTCCGGTCTTTAATGACTACCGACACTGAAAAGAACAAATAACTATACCGTCCTCTATAAAAGTAAAGTGTTAAGGATAATCGAAAAACATGAAATCCTTCTAACAGATAAAGACACGAGAGACTTAATTTTTATAAAAAAAGGTTAAATAGTAAACAGAAAACTTAAATGAATCCAAAAAGACAAAAATAAAAAGACACCAACTTAACTAGTTAAAAAAAGAGGATACCGAAAACTCGGAATTAATCTTTTGTGAAAAGACAGTACCAGGCCTGTGTGCCCAACCTTTTCTTAAAGGTCTGTACTCTGTCTTACTCTCCCTTTATTTACAATAATCTTACCCTCTGTGACAACCTTGTCACCCGGTCGAGTTCCCACTTGACTGGAAACTTGTCCCCAGGAATCAGGTGAAAAAATGAGTACCATGTTCCTCACCCTATCCCCAGAACCCCCAGAAAACGACTAACCTACTCCGTACATATGACCCATCCCCTTCTCATTCCGTTCATGGAAGAGGGACACCCCATCCTCCCCTCTGTCCAATATGACGAATCCTCGTGGACTTTAGACAATTATCAATGTTGTACCCCTCTCTTCCTACTATACCCAGACCAAAAAGGTAAGGACGTAAGGTTCTGGGAGAAACCAAAATAGACAAGAAATCAGGAACCCAGTGGTGTAAAGAATGAGGTTCTAGTAAAGGGGTACAAAAGAAAATTATGAGTACAGAATCAAAAGTGTACATGCAGAAATGATGTGGACCTATAAGACACATAAACTTCATAAAGAATATTGGTCTTATATCAGATCGACTTAAAATAAAAACTTGAACTCTGACACTGTTAGAAACGACTCGTACCGCATTAAATAAATATAGATAAAGTATTGACTACATCCGAGTGAAATGAAGAAATATAAACACAAAGGAATGACGAAACAAAAGACAAGAAACGACATGTAGGACCTAAAAAGAGCAAAAATAGAAAATATTACTAAATCTTTTACCTCGAGGTCAAACATTAAAATATTCGAAAACCTAACAGCTCGTGTATACAAATTTAAACATACATAGGTCGACGACGACGATGATTCGACGAAGTCAGCACAGGCTGAGACACACTGGGGTATCTGCCCTCGGGTGGTCCGAGGGACCCTAAGAGGTCCGTTCTTGTGACCTTACCCAACGATAAAGAAAGAGGTTACGTACTTTCACTTTTAACTTTCACTTCAGTGAGTCAGCACAGGCTGAGAATCACTGGGGTACCTGATGTCGGATGGTCCGAGAAGACAGGTACCCCAAAAGGTCCGATGATTTCAGTGAAAGTTCAAGCTAGGGACTCAACCCTTCTATCGTGAACAACTAATACACGATCTGTGACACGACCGACTAAAGGTTCCCAGAGATGAAAAAAAAACCGGTGTAACGTTTTACACCCTAGAACCAAGGGACTGGTCCCTAGTTTGGACACAGGAGACGTAACGTTTAGACCTCACAATTGGTGACCTGGTGATCCCTTCAGGGTCACCCAGAGATGATAAGCGACGTAAAATGTCTGTTCCTTTGTTTTCGATTCTCACGAGTTCGTCGGACGGGTTAAAAAAAAAAATTTCCAACTCACGAACAGTGTACAGGTCATGATGACGACGACGACGACGATTCAGCGAAGTCAGCACAGGCTGAGACACGCTGGGGTATCTGGCGTCGGGTAGTCCGAGGTGGCAGGGACCCTAAGAGGTCCGTTCTTGTGACCTCACCCAACGGTAACGGAAGAGGTTACGAACTTTCACTTTTCACTTTCACTTCAGCGAGTCAACACAGGCTGAGGGTCGCTGAGGTACCCGACGTCGGATGGTCCGAGGAGACAGGTACCCTAAAAGGTCCGTTCTCATGATCTCACCCCACGGTAACGGAAGAGACAGTGCCCTAGAAGAATGTTTCGAACGTAAGACGAATTTCTCTATTTTAATTGGGTGAATTGTGTTACCCTTCTATGAGATCCTGATTTTTCATTCCTTACTTTTCAAATCATTCTCAATTTCCAGAAACAATACTGGACCTCAAACCACAATCGGACGGGTTAATAATTACTAGAGGACACCTACTACGTTTTAAATTATCCGAAGTCCAGTAGTCCCGGTGGGGACCTCGATCTCACCTTCTATAGAGTGAATTTTGCTGTGTCGACTTTTCCGCCCTCCTCACTTAAGAAGTTTAGGGGGTTTCTAAATTTTAAGGGTGTCACATAAAGGATTCCCGGAGTGTTAGGACACCATAGTTGAGAACTTAAATACGGTCAGACGATTCAGATTCAGCGAACGAAGTCAGCACAGGCTGGGAATCGCTGGGGTACCTGACGTCGGATGGTCCGAGGAGCCAGATACCCTAAAAGGTCCGTTCTCATGACCTCACCCCACGGCAGCGGAAGAGGCTACGGTCAGACTATCACTTTTTTTAGTGCATAGGACATCAAAACCAAACGTAAAGAGAATCTCTTTATTCGTAGGAAACTACAAAAGTTCCGTAAACGTAAAAGTAAAGATATTTGACAAGTGTAAGAAACGGGTGAACCCTCCGTAGGTCGTATATTGATGACATAGTCTCGAAGGACCCCACACAAACAAAACTCTTATGGTTCGTCTACTGAAAGTCTCCAAATAAGACGAAGAATGTCTTTTAGTAAAGTCCCTAGTATTCAAGAAAAAAAAAAAAAAATTCCTAATATTTTCAATATAAATAAGTGCTACGATGTAAATAACGTAAGGGAATCTTTTTACCTCTTGATAAATACATGGGTTAAACGTGTATATTTTGAAATATGTTTAATACACATCGTGTATTTCCGGAGACCATGTCGATTTTAGGACTGTGATGTTAAACCCATTAGGACGAAGTCCCAGAGGTCAAATAGTTCAGACAGGTATCTTTTATTTTTGACCTTAATTCAGTAAGAACGACAAGTGTGAATCTTTAATAAAATTTATATTATTTTATTTTAAAAGTTAATGAGATTTTGGGTTTTTTCCAATTTGGGCTTCCCCTATGTAAAACAATGGTTAAAGTTAAATTGTCATACTGTTTAACTGTGGAATAAAACCGACCCAGAAAACTTTTTTTCTTTTTTTAGTAGCAATTCAAAACTGTAATAGAAAGGTTCAACACCGACGAAGTCTTCATTAAACAGTTTTTATAAATGGTTTGTTAATTTTTATTATTATTATTATAGGAAAATGTTTTACCATGTTATTGTGGAATTCCTTGGTCTTTTATGATTTACAGAAACCGATATGTTGATTTTCCGGTAAGAAGGTTTGTCTTATCCCGTATAAGTAGTGGAGTCTTGATATCTTTGTCGCGTTGTCTTTATACGTATCTTAAATTACTCTTAAACAGAACGGAAAAAAAGGGTAAGATGGGTATTATATTCGTTCCTCTTACGTTACATGTATTAGAAGGACCTACTTTGAGTTATCGTGATGTTTCTTCTATGGGTTTGAAGACGTTTCCGTTTCACTTAATTTTGTTAATGTGTTGATTCACTTCTGACTTCCCTGTTCACAATAGACGTTAAAAGAAAAAAATTGAACAAACGAAGGAAAATTCGCAGTGTCCATATCTTTAATATCGAGTATTTGTTTCAGTGCTAGGAGTGTTTACCTTGATATTATCTTTTTATTTAGTTTACTTTGTAAATAATTATTTACTTCGGATAAAATAATGAAGTTCACAATTACTATTTTTTTAAAGTCGTGTCGACAACGTAAATTTTTTCACTTTGATGTATGATACAGAGATCGAGCCATTTGTCTACTTGGACTACAGCAACTTACTGTATTGTTAACTCGTAACATGTCATGTAGAATACTTCTGGGCATTTAATTTCTTGATGACCAAATTTCAATCACTAATACTTTGTTTATACATAAGTATCAAAGTCGAAGAAAAAAGAAGGAGCCGGTAGTCCACGAGGTAGGTAAAATGCAAAGACACAACTTCCAAACCCAGGAGAAAAGAAGAAGAGACGGAAGAGGAAAAGAAGATCAAGGTATAAAAGAGAAAGTCAGTTCCATTAATTCCACAATGTGGAGGAGACCTCAAGGTAACGCCAAGACCTGAAATCTTTGGTCAGCTTAAACTTGACTCCTCTCAACGCTTATGTGACGGCGTCGAGTAGTATGTGTAAAAGGAACAGCTTAGGTTCGAACACTTCGTATGTCTAGTCCTTTGCCAGAAGGAGAAGTCACATCAAAAAGGGAAACAATCATGGTATTCTATAAGAGTCGACTACTTTTCCACGAAACATGGCAGGCTAGAAGCACAGTTCACGAAAAAACTACGATTAAGAGGAGACTTAAGAGCGGAGAGGAGAGAGCTAGACTCGGTATTAGAAAAGATACAGGACGTCGAGTAACGTAGCAAGGGTCTTGTGTCGACTCATAAGTTACTGAAGAAGACCTCAAAAAGGGAGATGAAGAGAACGATATAAAAGTTATAGTAGTACTGGGGTGAAGAGTAATCGAAACTATTTGACCAATTTTAGAGAGAATAAGGTTAACCATTTAGGGACGCAGTCTTCGAAGAGAAAAAGGAGATTGAGAAGTAGTAATTCCCCAAGTCGAAGTAGTTAAAATTCGACAAGAAGGAAGACACGGACACGACGTAAACCATCCAGTCCTAAAGCTCCCTGGAATATTGGTTAACAAAAAGACATTATGTCTTAAAGAAAAAGGTTATTAAGTTTATCTGCACCTCCTTTCTTGACCTTTAGGACTTGTGACCCAACAAAACCTCCAGCTCCTCGGAACCCACGAAATCCAAGTGACTGCGCTTCTCGAAGGGACTTTATCCGTAGCTGTCGTATCAACCGAAAAGAAAGAGCAAATCCTCCGAGTTAGGTGAGACACTTACGTTAGAAAACAAAAAGAGACATTAGAAGAGGAAGTTTCAATATTTGCGAACTGAGACATAGGTAACATTTTAAAGATTCACTCAAAAGTGGGTAGAACCTCTCGAAAAGTAAGTAGAGACGTCAGAAGAAACGTGGAGAAAGGTTTTATGGTAGTTATAGGAGTAGTCATTAGAGTGAGAGGAAACTTCGTTTATGTACACAACGGGGTACGGAATAGTAAACTTCGTAGAGTAGAAAAGATTAAAACAAGTCTAAGACTAGGTGTCCAGAAGGGACGACCTACTGCTACCTTAGGTCAGACTCGAAGTAGAGCCGTGCGAGGTGATAAGAAAGAAGATGTCACAACAGTCAATACTTCGCCTTGTGAGACTGACAGAACCAGACAGGTTAAGATACACGAGCCAGGTATCGGACTTCTAGATGAACCCCTAAGGTTAGACTCAGTATGTTTTAGTGTTGTAGTCGTCATCGTTCTAACTACGGTTCTGGTGGTCGAGCACACGAATTGTATTTTTGTTTGAAACACGACAAACCAAGTAACATGCGTAACTACCTGAGAACAGAGAGTAGTACCCCACAGACAGGTAGGTTGGATGTCATGAGTATTAAGGAGGTGTACGTTATTAGAAGGTTTTATAGGTTATGGGACCAGTAGACTGACTTCTAGTCATGAGCGCTTGGAACAAGAAAATTAAATCCCTCGTCAAACAGATTGTGGTGGTAAAACGGTGACAACCATTGGTCTACGTACAGGCAACACATTCCACCTGGGCCAAGTCGGGGTAGTTTCTCTATCCCCACCAATGTCGTAAAGGCGTTGACGTAGTCTTACAAGTCGTCGGCGTAAAACAGGTAGAAGGGACGTCTCAAGTCATATAGATATAGGAAGTAATTATAGGCTCATATGGTAAGGGAAACGTAAAACGATTCTGGGTGTATCTAAAAATGAAGGAAGAAACCTCCATTTGAGAAAAGTTGTAGTCGGAATTAAGCTGCTTCCTCCTTACCTGCGTTTTGGTATACTTCGGAGAGTTGATCGAAAACTAGGGGTTCCGTTAATAAACATAGTTTGGTCCTTAGCTTCAGTAGTCGACTTAATTTCTGTAGACCATTGTTTTTTAATTCTTCACTGGTTTCAAGTACGTTCAACAAAACTTCTCCACAAGGTCAATTATTATCAGCTAAACATCAGAACTTAAGGGAGTGATAAAGACTGTTGAACCTAAAAAGTAAAAACTAGGACACTCGAAGTAGTTATTGGTTCATAGAGGTTAATTTAAAAAACTTTTGTCTGAAGAGAAATTATTCGTAAAGTATTCTTCAATGTGTATGTAGGGTAAGAGGACCATTGTTTTGTAGAGACTGTTTTCGTCGGGAGACAAGAAATAGCGGATAATTTGTTTGTCTGGATTCACAACCGTGGGTAGNAGCTAAACATCAGAACTTAAGGGAGTGATAAAGACTGTTGAACCTAAAAAGTAAAAACTAGGACACTCGAAGTAGTTATTGGTTCATAGAGGTTAATTTAAAAAACTTTTGTCTGAAGAGAAATTATTCGTAAAGTATTCTTCAATGTGTATGTAGGGTAAGAGGACCATTGTTTTGTAGAGACTGTTTTCGTCGGGAGACAAGAAATAGCGGATAATTTGTTTGTCTGGATTCACAACCGTGGGTAGAGAACTTAAGTGAGTAGGTCAACACATTGCATCTGAATCCGTGGTTTTGGTACACTCCTGGTCCTTACAAAGCTATCACAAAGTACATGGGTTCTTCTCTTTAACAAACTTCGCAGAAAGGGTCCGGGTAAAGTAGACGTTCCTATGGTAACTACGGTAAGAGTATGTTTCTTTACTCGGTTAAATTAGGAGCCTGAACTATTAGAGAGTCAAATGGGGTAAACTGTATACTACCTCTCAGAAGTTTGGCTCACGTTTGTAACCAACGAAACCTCGAAAGACAATTATTAAGAAGTAGAAGAACGAGACAAGAAGCCACAGCTATCAGCGGTTGACTATCGTTCAAGACAAAGAGTAGGAAAAAATAAGCACCCGCGGGACCAAAGTAGAAGTTTCCACTCCAACCTCAGAAGACTCGTCGTCCGACTTACTTTACACGTTTGTCAAGACAGACGAAATTATTTAGGAGTTTGGATAAACGGGCCAGTCAAACGTAAAAAAGAAGTATCCACCCTAGACCAAGAACCTAAAGAAAAACGAAAGGTCCTCTACGTAACAGTTTATGAAGGAGGTAGAGGCTCAGGCGCCCCGGCCGTGACCGGTGCCTCCCTCGGCGGACCCGACGCTGCGGGAGCCCCGGCGGAAACAACGACGACAACGAGGGCGACGGCCGCCGGCTCCGACGCCCGAACCTTCCGCGCGAGAGCCCTCCGCCCCCACCGCCTCCCAGCCGGCGCCTGCTGTACTACAAGGCAGACGCAGTGGGCGACGACGGTCTCCGGCCAGGCCGTCCCTCCTCCTCCTCCTCCGGATCCGGACCCACCGACGCAGCGTTGCTCGTCTACCTCTTCGCTCTCCTGATGGACTTTCGGAGGACGCGGCGCCGAGCCGCTGCTCGGGTTTGGTCCGGGTCGTTGGAGGGGGAGACCAGCGGAAGGAGAAGGCGGGCATTCAAGAAATAGACTTAGAAGTCTTGTTAAAAGAAGGAGGGTACATCCTGGAAAAGTGTCCGGAACACAGTTGACAAAAACAAGTGAGAACGACGTGATCCGTCTCTTTTACGGTCCGGTCCGTGACGGAGGACAGGGGGAGTCGAACTACAACGTAGCGAGTCATTACCACCGCCAGAGTTAAGGTGATACTTTGTCTGTAACATCTGTGTTTTTTATCTCTTTGACTACCTCGAATAATCCCTTAATAGTGGTGACAGTAGTTGTTATCGACCTTGAATTTATAGTGATATAAACATAGATATAGATCTATATCTAATAGATAATGCATATGGTATCACTCACTTTCAGGGAGTCAGTACAGGTTGAGAAACACTGTGGTACCTGATATTGTCAAGTACCTCAAAAGGTCCCGTCTTATGACCTCACCCATCGCCAAAGGAAGAGGTCCCCTTAGAAGGGTTGAGTCCCTGACTTGGGTCCAGAGGGAGTAACGTCCACCTAAGAAATGGTCGACTGGGTGGTCCCTTCGGTATGGTGTATATCATGTTATATATAATATATTATATATAATACCATGTTATATATATATATATACATATATATATACGATTCAAGTCAAGTCAGCGAGTCAGTACAGGCTGAGAAACGCTAGGGTACTTAGCGTCGTGCGGTCCGGAGGGACAGGTAGTGGTTGAGGACCTCAAGTGAGTCTGAGTGTAGGTAGTTCAGTCACTACGGTAGGTCGATAGAGTAGGAGACAGCAGGGGAAGAGGAGGACGGGGGTTAGGGAGAGTCGTAGTCTCAGAAGGTTACTCAGTTGAGAAGCGTCCTCCACCGGTTTCATGACCTCAAAGTCGAAATCGTAGTAAGGAAGGTTTCTTTAGGGTCCCAACTAGAGGAAGTCTTACCTGACCAACCTAGAGGAACGTCAGGTTCCCTGAGAGTTCTCAGAAGAGGTTGTGGTGTCAAGTTTTTGTAGTCAAGAAGCCACGAGACGGAAGAAGTGTCAGGTTGAGAGTGTAGGTATGTGCTAGTGTCCTTTTTGGTATCGGAACTGATCTACCTGGAATCAACCGTTTCATTACAGAGACGAAAACTTATATGATAGATCCAACCAGTATTGAAAAGAAGGTTCCTCATTCGCAGAAAATTAAAGTACCGACGTTAGTGGTAGACGTCACTAAAACCTCGAGTGTTTTTATTTCAGACTGTGACAAAGGTGACAAAGGGGTAGATAAAGGGTACTACACTACCCTGGCCTACGGTGCTAGAAGTAAAAGACTTACAACTCGAAATTCGGTTGAAAAAGTGAGAGGAGAAAGTGAAAGTAGTTCTCCGAAAAATCAAGGAGAAGTGAAAGACGGTATTCCCACCACAGTAGACGTATAGACTCCAATAACTATAAAGAGGACCGTTAGAACTAAGGTCGAACACAAAGGAGATCAGGTCGCAAAGAGTACTACATGAGACGTGTCTTCAATTTATTCGTCCCACTGTTATATGTCGGAACTGCCTGAGGAAAAGGATAAACCTTGGTCAGACAACAAGGTACAGGTCAAGATTGACAACGAAGGACTGGACGTATATCCAAAGAGTTCTCCGTCTAGTCCACCAGACCATAAGGGTAGAGAAAGTCTTAAAAGGTGTCAAATAACACTAGGTGTGTCAGTTTCCGAAACCGTATCAGTTATTTCGTCTTTATCTACAAAAAGACCTTGAGAG